>JZLH01S0467689.1:15113-25296 GCA_001188425.1 Eucidaris tribuloides | reverse complement strand
TCCAGAGAACTATTTATGAAAAAGGTAAGTTTTCAGCAGGGTCTTGAACTGGTTCACGGAAGTGGTTCGATGTATATGGGCAGGTAGAGAATTCCATATGGGCAGGTAGAGAACTCCACTTGGACTTTTTAGACACTATATAACATTGTGTAAGCCCCATTTGCTATCTGACATATCTGACAGTGTTTGATGGACAAATAAGCACACAGAGAACACAAAACTTCAGATAGTTATGTAGTCACTCATAAAATATATACAGATAATGAACAAAACATTAATTTATAAGCTGACAAAAATTCTGCAATACAACAGTCTATGTGGGGAAACTAGGATGGTCGCTGAATCATTTTTACTTTTTAAAATCATTTCCTGATCGTTTTTAACTACAATTTTTTCAGGGCTTCATTTTTAGACCTTATCAGAGACACAAGTAGCACGGGAAATCATGTACACTGTAGCTCATATTTGTAAACTAGAAACATTGTTTTACTGTGCCTTTGACGTATGTTTGCTACGCACATAGGACTAACACTCCCATATTTAACATTATTAAACGCGATTGAATGTCTCGTAACAAACAAAAATTGATTTGTTGGATGTAGTGCCGCTCCATCAGCAGACGATGTATTCAACCCAATGAATTCGAGTATGGCAATTCCCATTGCCTTAAAATATGGCAAATGTGGTTCCCGTAACCAACAAGATAACCTTTTATACGAGAGGTTTGCGTGTTGCGATCGTCTGTTTCCAAGGAACATTGAAGGACTTACACAAGTGTGTTTGAATGTCCATTACTACTTAATAACGCACTCTCAAAAAGCATATTCATCCATGCTTCTGGTATATATACTTACAGGTGTGGCAATTGCGTGAATGATATGAGCATTTGCTCGTAATTAACTCACTCGTGTATATAGTATCAATATGTAAAGTCATTATTGTAACACGCGGTTGAGAAAATGGTCAAAATGGTAAACTGGATTTATAGTATAGTTTAAGATTATATTTTGCTTCTTTGAGGAACATAATGTTTCTTGAATGTACGGTTTTTCGTACTTTTTAGTGTCATATTGTATTATGTTTAAAGTTATCTCGTTGATACAGGGCCCCGGAGAATAACAGTATTGAACTACTGATGGGGTTACCCTGCTTAAAAAAGTTCAATGGACAAATAAAAATGACAAATTGTATAACAAAAGAATATCATTCTACAGAACATTTGCCTTTCATACGAACATAGATTTGATATTCCCAAGGATATTACTTTGTTACAACATGATATCAATTTTTTGTTAACTAATTTTTTAAAATTACCCGTTAATGTTTATAATGTAATAGATCATATTTTGGTAATACACTTGGTTTCGTTCTCGAATAATTTGTATGTCTATCTTATTATAGACATTACTGAAAATAGCATACAAGACACCATTTTAGACGGATACTGAAGAGAAAGGTACATGTAAATCAAACCATTTTGGTCACAGGCGACTCCGAAATGGATGTAAGTGGAAAGTGAATTGCTATTTGATGCATACTAAGCCCAATTTTCTCTACTTGACACGGTATAAACCCCAAGTATAGTTTTGGTCGATCAGACAACTTTTTCGTCAATCGCTCGCAAAGTATTCTATTGTCACCCCAGACATTAGAAAACAACACAAAACCTACTGAAAAGTGTTAATAGAGAGAAATTATGACGTTTAAATTAAACGAGAGCATCTAGCGGTATGTACATTACCTATGGGAAATGTCGGGGTCCCTCCCCCCGGACATTTTTGAGTAATTTCTCAAGAATGGGAGGGTTTCAGAGCAAGCAATCTTCAGGGTATTGATAGATCATACAGGTCTTTTTAAAAATATAAGTGCAATTATTTTCATATAAGTAAACTTGGGCTTTTACTATATATTACATGTACTTGAGAGTAATTGAAATATTTAGTAATCCTAATTGATCAAACGGATTTGTTATATTTTAAAGCCTGCCCAAGTCTGGTAGTTTTGAAGTGGTGGTTTTTAATTACCCCCCCCCCCAAAAAAAGATTCAATTTAGATGTTTAGTAAAATCAGTATAACTATTACCGAACATTTTGCAATACATGTATGATAACAGTAACCTGTAAACATCAATTCAAACAATTCATTTTACTTTGATCGTAATTATATGTTTATTAAATACAGGGATACAGAAAATTAATGTATGAAAACCTTTATATTGCATGATGGTAATGAGAATAATGTATATCGATCTTAATAATGCAAAAGTAAAGGGATATAAATGCCCCCAAATGGCCAAAACTATCTGTTGTTGCCTCTGCACTAAAATTTCATGTTCTGTTCTTGCTTTTTGTCGAAATTTCCGCGTAATATTGATATTTGTTGAATCAATTTTTCTTTCTATCTTTGTGTCGTTAATTGTTTTGTTACATATTTTTCTTGCTTACATTTATGAATCGCTTAGAAAGTTTTGTTTTCGTTTGTTTCCGTAGTGTATACTCACTGTGTACATGTATAATGCCGTAAATTGAAATCCTATCCACCATGTATTTTGGGGAAATATGTAAATTCGTCAATAACATAAAATAATTTCCATCACGATTTGTTCGTGAATTTATTGACAGTTTGCTTGATTGACTGTTTAATGTTTACTGTAGATTTTACATTACACTTATTGAAATACGAAAAATTAATTGAAATCGATTCGTATGCCCACCCTTTAACAATGTTATTTATAACTTGTGTGTATCTTCGGGAGATTGGGGTACATGTGACGAATGATTATATCGCTCGACGCGAAGTCCATGGCTTGTTTGGTTTCTTTAACACGGGTTAGCGAATACATGCGATGTTATTTCGCCCGAATAGCCGCGTACCCGTCTTGCCCCAGAAAGGAGTGCATTGCACACATACTAATTCAATGTATGTGTATAGAGGAAACAGGTCCTGTCACAGATTCAATTTGTGGGCTCTCGAACAATAATTCCATTCGACACAGATCTGGTGTTTTCAATACGACACGTACGCGTTAAGTGTAACGACCGCTTGGTATACGGCCGTCTAAATAACACCTTTTACAACGGATCTCCACGCCATCGTTATGGCTCGTTTGCGGGAAAGCTATATCAACGCACCCAAACACCAAAGAGCACAGAGCAAATATGATTCGTGTATGTTACAAAGCTATCGTGCCAGTATGTCATGCATGGCATCAAACGTGTTCTGAATGAACGATGGTTGGAACACGATTTTACACATTGCAGGCCTTCAACTCTGCTCGATTGAAAGAGTAGGAGCAAAATTCTCCAAAAAGTAGGAGAAAAGTAGCGTTCAATCCAACAACGTAGCAGGAAAGAAGTATTTTTGAGTATAGTGTTTGGAGTAGTAACCCCGAACAAAATGGAAACATACAGAATACGCGGAAAAAAATCTAAGCCTTGGTGAAAAAGCGGAAATTCGCGGAAACAAATTTTCCTTCACAAACAGGTGATAATGGTACATTCGTTACAGTACTCTCAGTAACAACCTGTAAAGACTACTCGACTCCAAACAAATATTAATAATGATACAAGATATACATTCACCACTCCTGTGTTCCAAGTAATTATATAAAACTGGATTCACTACGATATGGCCCATCTATATGAATAACCAAGAATTCACAATAATTTCTTTTACTTTAGCTGTCCGTCTATTCAAGCATTGCTTAGAACGGCGGCCCTCTGCATCAAATGTGCAAATTTGTATATTATATTGTAAAGGAAGTTATTATATTTTGGTCATATGCTTTGATGTATATCATATGATTTGATGTATATATTTATATAGCGCAAATTGTTAAAGCCTCTATGCGCTGAAGAGATACACAAATATAAATACATGTAATCTCCAGACAATTTCGAAGTAACAAATATCAAGATAACAAGAAAACAAATAATGTACAAATATCTAAAAGTGAACATTATAGGTAAGCAAGCTAAAATAAATGAGTTTTTAACAAAGTTTTGAAACCTATTGCAAAGGGGGTTTTGACAAAAAGTAGGAAAAAGTAGAAAAATAAGGATTTTTAGGGCAAAATAGGAAAATTAGGATCTTCACAAAAATAGGAAAGAGTAGGAAAAGTAGGACCAGTTGAAGGCCTGCATGGCATTGAGCTGCGTTTCAGCCTCCACGATGTGAATGAATCCAAGAATAATGCGGTATTAAAATGCAATACTTTGGTGCTAAAGACGTACTCTTGGCATTAGAACTTTTATTGATCCTTTCAAAACGTTTAATTTTGCAGGTGCAATAGAAGATCGCGAAGTTTGGAAGGATGTAGCTCGAACCGGACAGATGCGTGGTAACGTGAGGTATCCACTTTTCATAGTACAATCTTCTTCTAATGTATGTACATAGTGTACAGTAAGATTCGCATTAATATCAAAACACTGTTTACCACCTGACTGATGCAAGGTGAGTGAAGAACACACAGCTTCTGATAAGGATATAATCAAATTTCAAATATTCACATTTTTCTTTTTTGAATTCATTTATGAGATACTGCTTTTTTATCGTATGTGTATAATTCATAATAGTGGGTACTGCATGTATAGTTTCTTATCATTGTTATGTTAATGTTGTTGATTACGTTTTTGTATTTATAAAAGAATCATATACTTCAATATTATGTATTTGTTCACGGCTCCATTGAAAAGCAGCTTTTGCTGAATTTGGGCTTTTTAACCGTGATGAAATAAATGAATGAAATGAAATGAAATGAAATGAAATGAAATTGTAAAAAAAAGTCATGGTTACGTAAACAGCATAATTGTTTCTGTACACACTAAGAAAAATAGGTTCAACTTTGCGCCTTTAACCCTTTGCACGCGGATGTTGCAATTTTGCACATTCGTACAATTAAATTCAACAATGGTAATAATCAATTTTTTCCATTACATTTGTACTAGAAAAGCTAACAAATGGCCATAATGCTTAAGCAACATCTATAGAAGAATTACCAGTATCAAAGGTGCATTAAGGAAAGCAAGATTTAAAGAAATTCTCAAAATAACAATCGTCATTATTATCCCCTCAGAATTAATTCAGCGTGCAAAGGGTTAAAGGTGCAGACCAATGTCACAATGGGAACGCCTTTACGGGTGCAACTTTGCACCTTTCCGACCACAGTTGCACCTTCAAGGTTAAGAGGTACAAAGTTGAACCTATTTTTCTTAGAGTGTATTCTGTACTAGATATTTTGTATTTTGTTTATGCATTTTTACGATATGTGTACTGTATTAAGATATTAGAAAATATCAAGTAATGCCATGGTACTGTTATCACGTAAAACAACATATTTTGTATATTGCATTTTGTTTGTGTATGTTTATGAATATATTGATGGAAATAAAATTTCTATGAAATGTATGAATGATTAATAATCATCCACGCAATCAAAACATCAATTAAAAAGAAAGGTGTCAGATGTATAGATCCGTATGTCACCAATAGTAGTGGGATAAATTATGAGAAACTATAGTGATTAAAAAATGATGTGGTGCATTAATACTGAATTGCAAAACTAACAAAATAATGCAACCAATGTGATAAAACTTCTGAAATAATACTGCGATGCTAAACGTGTTGAAGTACAAAATTATACGAGAAAACAAAACTATCGTGTCACTGGAAATAGCGGCTGGAATTTGTGACCGCGCCGCGACACAAAGAGAGTGGTCGACGGTTGCAGGAGGGGAGGAAACACCCCTACCCACAATAGAAACTGTTGCATGTTTATTCGCAGGTCGATGTGTGTGTGTGTGTGTGTGTGTGTGTGTGTGTGTGTGTGTGTGTGTGTGTGTGTGTGTGTGTGTGTGTGTGTGTGTGTGTGTGTGTGTGTGTGTGTGTGTGTGTGTGTGTGTGTGTGTGTGTGAGAGGGGGGGGGGAATTAGTCTTCACTTATGATTTGCATCACCAAACGAGAAGTACCGACCATGCATGCATTAACGGCCTGTGTTATGACTCCCACACCTTTACAAATACTGGGTTATACTGAATACGAAAATTGTCTGTTTGGGTCCACACTCGGAAACTGGGTTAAATTCGACCCCGATTTGGATCACATCTGACCAAAGTCAGGTTCAAATCTGACTCAATTCTGTGTCATAAGTGACTCGTTTCCTAGGGTAACTAAAACATACCATTTTCCGAGTCCGAGTCAGTCTGAAATCGCAGTTTTTAAAAGCGCACCCCGATAGATACTTTGTGTTTTTATCTATTCAATATTGTATTCTGAAAAATGAATTAACTATATAATCTTCACGATTAGCCGTTACAAAATCAATCGCTTGACCCCCCCCCCCGACAGTAGGATGAATGAAAATAAGTTCCTGACTCTGACATTCGTTATTGAATGCTTTAATTTGAGAATCTATCATGATCTCCTCATCACCCCCTCATCGAACCCTGATGAATCAATACATTCTTCACATTTTCTTCTCTTTTCCGTTAATATCTGACTCCGTTGTTCAAGTATCCTCACATCCTGTTTTTATCTGTCCATTAATTCTATTATAACATTTCTTTTTAACCATTTGCATTTAAAAATGCCAAATTCCAAACTGTATGTAAATTGTACATTTTAATCAAACTTCGTGTATTTGTTTCATTGTACTTTTCTGGCATAAACAAGTGTTCATTATAATCCCTTATTAAAATCATCTTGGTCATTATCATCAATTAGCATGTTTAGGGTATAATATGAACACCAGGAATATACTGAAGAGAAAATGTTTTGCATATTCTGAAAAATATTGTTTTACATATTTGTATCTCGTATCATTATCAACTATACTTTCGAGCAAACATCTACAACAAAGCTCCTCATCTCATAATATGCCTGGGTACAATTTATTTTTTAAAAAATGCAATCTTGACTTTCTCCGTGATAATAATATCGACTGGAGAGTTTGGAAGTTTATGTTTTGGGTGTTTTTTTTTTTTTGTGTTGTTGTGCTGAGTGTGTGTGTGTGTGTGTGTGTGTGTGTGTGTGTGTGTGTGTGTGTGTGTGTGTGTGTGTGTGTGTGTGTGTGTGTGTGTGTGTGTGTGTGTGTGTGTGTGTGTGTGTGTGTGTATTTACTGCAGGGGTCATGAAGGGATCATCCATTCGAATCCGCTGAAATGAACGAATCAAACAGTGGAGGTTGCATACATTGTAATCAACTCTCACATGGGGTAATTTTGAAGAGAATTTTGCACTTTTTTCGATCGCCTGCGCAACAATTTTACATTTTAAAGTGAATATTAGCGACACACGTTTTCACAAATCGCCCCCCCCCCCATTGTTGCTTTCGAGTTAGCTGTAATTCACCGTGAAACTCACCAAGAATGTGTTGGTGCAATTAAAGGAAGATGTAGCTAGCAACTAACAGGCATAAGTTAAGAAAGATTTTAGGTTCTTGCCAAACAATCAGATTGCACGTGCGCTGGCCTTTAGCTGACCCTAAACGCAGATACGTGACCGATGCATGCCTTCGACTTGTGTTAGTCACTCCGTGGTAATGTATGCACTTTTGAATCGATAAACTCCTCCCCTCCCCCCCCCCCGCTGTTTTGACAAGTATTTTCGAGGGAAGAAACGCGCAAAGACGCAAAATTAACAGAAATTAACTAATTTATAGGGCCTCGCTGAGGGTGAGTGTCACACAGTGCCCCTTATTTAGGTTGTCTTTATCACCATGTACCATAGTTCTCACAATACTCACAACGCCATTTTTTTTTCTTAACTTATTCATGTCGCCGACTACATTCTTCCTTTAAGAACCATGGTATACACCGGACTAAATGCTTACAGATCGTGAAACCACATCTACGGTTGTAGTGATGGTGGTGGACGCATATGACGTAATTCAAACGTCATCGAAGGCGCAGAGAGTATAAAATCCTAAAGAGTAGGTAATTACCGTACACGTACTTCGCGGGTATGTATAGATGTTTTTAGCAGTTATTTTAAACCCCTTTTTGGTGCCATAAATGTTTACTCAGTAGCAAGGATTCTTAGGATTGTCTAATTACATCATAGACTTATCAATTATTTATATATTATTGACGTATATATGTTTCCAGTGCATACGTGTATCACACAAGGTATACATGTAGTAAGGTAATACGCAGATAAAATACCCGTATGAGGCCTGATGTATTGGTTTGGGGTTTCAGTTTGATTTCACCTGTTATATATGATTTGTTCACCACGCCGTGACGTGGTATGTCAGTTTCCCATGCAGTACAGTGCAAACCATGACACCAATCCTTTATTGGATCAACCATTTGTGTTCTGACAGACGTTATATCAACACAAACATTTACTTGTGGTGATACACATGACAATACATGCCAATTACTTTGTCAAAAGGACCCCTTTTTATCTCGTGCAAAAAAAAATAGTTTTAAAGTTCAGTGCATAGGTGAACCTCCTAACCTACTACTATGTCGTTTGTAAAGGGGAAAACTCAAAATAATGTTAAATATATAGAAATTATATAAATTATACCATACAACTGATAGATTCTAAACAAAATATTTTCAAACAAAATCGTTGCATCAAAAATGTCACCGCCTACGGGTTCAAATTGTCAGCAGCTACAATATTACCGTTTCCGCTTCATATGGCAGTGATATGATTGGGAAAATTACAAAATGAATCAAGAACCAAACGAGTTGAAACATACCAATATATACACTGGCTCGAGTGTGTATTCAGGCTGGAAGAGTTTACATGAGCAGAAACGAGCATTAATTTACTGTTACTGAAATGAACCTCGGCGCTGATAGAAATTGATTCTACAGAAAGCTACACAACACACCATTACAGCATTTTCTGACAACAAAGAAGAAATGTATGACTATAATGACAGTTTCATAGCAGAAACTTGAAACAGTATAGTGTGTATGCGCGCGCGCGCGCGTGTGTGTGTGTGTGTGTGTGCGTGTGCAGGTGTGTGTGTGTGTGTGTGTGTCGTGTGTGTGGTGTGTGTGTGTGTGTGTGTGTGTGTGTGTGTGTGTGTGTGTGTGTGTGTGTGTGTGTGTGTGTGTGTGTGTGTGTGTGTGTGTGTGTGTGTGTGTGTGTGTGTGCGTGCGTGTGTGTTTGTAGTAGTAGTAGGAGGAGGAGTGATTGGGGTAGTAGTAGTAGTAGTAGTAGTAGTAGGCCTAGTAGTAGTAGTAGTAGTAGTATCAGTAGCATCATTGATGTAGACTTGACTTTTGAATATATCTGCATTCCCGAGTCCCCACAATTTGGGGGATGTGCTCATGACATAGCAGAAAATCAACAATTGGCTACCAGTCACATAATGGACGTCGCTAAATATGTTACCATTCTCCCCGGTGTCTTCAAGTGACCAAAAATTAGATTAACCTCTCAGTAGTAGGCCCGCTGTTCAACGCCCCATTGTTTGAATGCATATTGAACAAAAAAAGATGACCGGACGCGTTTGTTCTAAGCTCATTGTATTTTCATCAAGTACAGACAGCATCAATTTGAATTTTTATATCGAGGACCTACGGTTAAAGGCATAGTATAACAATGTTTCCAGTTTAAACAAGTCTCAGTCACATGATTTCCCGTGCTATCAGTGTCTCTGATAACGTCTCAAAAATATAGCCCTGAAAAAAATGTAGTTCAAAGTGATCATTAAATGCTTTTAAAAGGTGAAAATCATTGAGCGACCATTCCAGATTTTCCTCATAAACTGCTGTGTTGCAGAATTTTCATCAGCTGAGAATAAGCCATGTGCTGATTGTTATCTGTACGTATTTTACGAATGACATCATAACTGTCAGAAGTTTTATATTCTAGGGTGTTTATTTGTCCATTCAAACACTGTCAGATATGTCAGATACCAAAGTTCGACAATTTAAAAAATGGGGCTTCCACAGTGTTATACAGTGTCTTTAAACTAAGAAGCACTTTATACAGTGTGTCTCAAAAAAAATTGTGCAAGTGAAAACCGCCCTCTTTGGCAATGAGAAAATATTCTTGTGATATGATGCTTACATCATCATCAAGAGCGTAGTCTTAGCTTTCAAATACCGTTAGTTTAATTAAATTTGCTTGTCTTAATCTTGAGATATGTTAATTTAAATAAGAAAGGGTAAACTCACAATTGTGCCACTTTTACTACAATCCCTTGTAAAAGTGACACAA
>JZLH01S0467645.1:2898-14439 GCA_001188425.1 Eucidaris tribuloides | reverse complement strand
CTTGTTCTGGTGTATTGTGGGAAAGAAAAGGGTACAAAATTTGCCCTGTTTATCCCAAAATATCACCAGAAAGGGCTAGAAGTGCATAAATCTAGATAAACAAAGAGAGTACAGGTATAAGAATTTAGACTTCCTGATGTACTGTATTAGTACATATTTTCACAAAGTGTACATTTTTGTGGCCACTTTAGTAGCCATTTTGAATAAAGGGGCACATTTGCTCTCATTGAGTCTAATGTGAGTGTGCTTTGTCCTTTAAAATAATAGGCCTACTGCTATTTGACATAATACAACACATTTTCGGTTAAGATTTGGCGTGCAAATACAAAAATATCGCTAACCCACATATATATAGCATATTCCACATGTGGTTGCCATGACAACATAAGCTGCATTATAGCTACAGTTACCATGACAACAGGATATTTTAAAATTTTCAATTTCATTTTAAGAAATTAATGGTTTCCATCACATGGTTTTGCGACGATCATACAAGGACTCAATATACACACTCATATCACCTGTAGTCTATGGAAATACTATGCACCTAATATACACACTCATAGCACGTGTAGTCTATGGAAATACTATGCACATAACGTATGTACCGGCAAAAATGCTCCTATAGTGACTACCGAGTTGTCAAGTTTGCGACCTTATAACTTTTGATTAAAAATAGTAATCAACTTCCAGTTTTCACAAAGTGTTGCTCATATATTTAGGCAAATTCTAGAAAAGTATGACATCATTTGGTAAATAAACTGTAGATTTATGAGAAAAAATGTGTTTTTGATATTTTCGATTTTTGGGAAAAAATGTCAAAAAATAAGGTTTTTCACCCAAAATCATCATGAAAGTCACCCTAATACCTATCAAATGTGGTATCAAATTGTAGGAAATTTAATTTACTTTTAAATGCTACCAAGTTTCTGGGAATTGGATGTTCCAAACAAATTTTATCGTGAAAACTTGAACTTTCATCAACATGGCGGCCATCTTGGCGGCCATCTTGGAAAATGGGCATGTTCCACAGCTCCGATTTTCCGTGATTTTTAGTATGTTATTTTAAACCATATTTTGAGCCATAAAAACTTGGAATGGTTTCTGTTGCAATTAGTGGTGGGTATTTCAGTAGATCTACTAGCCTAAGAGTGTTTATCTAGAGAATACGGTGTAAGAACACTGCGATATTACGTCGATTTGGGTCATGTTCATACACTGCAAAAACAGTGGCGTTACACCAGTTGGTGTTGTGAGAGGACAGCACCAAGCATTTTACACCAGTGTTAAATTTATGGTGTAAGTTCAACACCCATTTGTGTTAGTTCAACACCGATTGGTGTTATTATGGCACGTTCTGTTTATCATATCAACAATATTTGGTGTTATACTCAAATTCCATGGTGTATTTGTAACACGTGACGGGTGCGGTCGTCTCACAACACCGACTGGTGTTGTTTTTGACACCGTAGTTTTTTTTTACAATGTACTGTTACACCACGATCACTGTGCGTTTATAGACATCACACTTTTAAGATCCTGCGTTCTTTCTGGCATACCATGACCACGGTGTGGATTTGCTCCATTATCACAGAGTGACACTGTGTTGACTGTGTGGACACACTGTCACCACAATGCTTTTTTTTCGGACAGGGTTTGACCTTGAGCACGCTACATCAAGTTGGTGCTAGAAATTATTGGTGAGCATTTCACTTACACCACACAAGCCGTGTTGTTGTTTTCTAGCCCTGCAGAATCAAGGTATAGCATCTTTGACCAGCTATAATGTAAATTTGTGACAAATTTTGAACAAGACAGGGAGAAAGTTAACAGAGGAAAACAATTATTTCAGTAGGGCACATCGTATCCCGTCTCCAAGGTTCGGGTGGATACTACACGATTGGAAATATTACTTATCGCCAGAATTGCGTTATGTATACTGTGCCTCGTCACAACGTATTGACAATTCAGGCTTCAAAATGTTACCCTCTAGATAAACTTGGATTGAACGTGCCCTTTTTTCGTTGTAAAGTTCTAAGTAGTTAAACATGGACCTCGTTGTGGTAAAATTTGCCTTCATGTTTCACCGCTTATGTCAACGTCAATAATCCATCGTTTGTTTTAGGCATGCTAAGCAATGACACGTAACTGTTTTGGTGTGCCTTATCCAATGTTCTTTTCGATGTGGAATAATTCCCATGCGAAATTTATTCTTAAACATGTTAAAATTTACGCTTTGTACTGTTTTTTTTTCTAATACGTCAAATGTTATCGACGCAAGACATTTTTATTTTAGCTCCTTTAGTCGATTCAATGTGTCTTCATTTTACGAAGAAAAATAATAATAGTATTTTCAGTGACGTTATCTTTGGAATTAAAAGATACTTGACCGCACGTTTTCTCGGCGAACCAGTGCACCATATCCAATCAAGGTTACATGTGGGCGAGACCGAAAAGTTTTATATTCTTCTTCTGCCAATGTTATATTTAAGGATAAGACAAGAACAAAAAAAAAGAAAGAAGGAGGCAGAGGAAGAACAAATGGTAACCAACGGGTAAATTGTAACTATAGTATACCTAAAACGGCGTATCATAAATCAACAGCTACTTTATACGATATTTGGTCTGAGAAAAGGGTACTGTTGCCAAAATTTCTCTCCGGCACCGTCTCGTCAATAGGGTTATGTGAAACGTTATTGATTTATCGCACTTCCTCCATCGTGAGGAGTGGCTTGCGAACCCAACATATCATGTTTAATGCCTTGAAACATTCTCTGCGGTCTGTTTGACAATGTCTTACGCTTACGTCCGCCTAGAATTCAATAAATTTAGATTGACAGGAAAGTGGATCGGTACACGCCGAGTAGCTATTTAGTAAAAAGATATCGCTTGTTTGTCGATGAAGCTACACGAGAGTCACGTGATACCCGCTAGCCCTCCTGCTGGGACACGAGTTCAAGAGTTTTGATGCTACTTTTTTACTTGATCGGATTTTTTTCTAGTTAGAGGGTTAAAATCTATTCGTATGATGTATAATTGTGCCCTTCTAAAAATGTATTCCAGCCTGAACAACATGTTTTTCAGCAGATGCGTTGTTCTAAAATACCCCGGGATTCGAAAAAAAATAATGTTGCATTAGAATTTGTTTTATTTTGGAATATATAGTTTTGTGTTACGCACCATTAACCATCTGACTACCTCATTCACCACAACATGTAGAGGTAATAGACCGAGTTATTTATTTCCCTTTATACATCCACACAAGTGTTGCATACATGTATCAGGAAAAACAGGAATATATAAAACGGATGCGACTCAATGATAATTATAAGCGCACAGATTGCACGTAATCATAATATATAACTTACGTTGATCGATGACATAATGCAATATATTAAATTCAATAGTATGCTCTTACATTTTTGTTATGTGTGTATATATATATGGTATATACATATATTATTTGTAAGCCTTTTTGTATTCTTGTATTGCAGCCCTTGGAGAAGGTTGATTAGCCGAAAGCTTGGCGTTTGAATAAAGATTCTGGTGAACTAGCTACGTCAGTGTACTTGTCATTTATATTGCAGTCTACATTATGAGTACACACTACCAATGTACATGGCCCTGGCCCATCTTCGCATTTTATATATTTCTGTTGGCCCTGGACCTGCACCACCGATACCACCCATATCAACCAGACAACAGGGTTAAACACAAACACAAGCAGTACAAACATGGCGGTCCCCATTGCAGATAAACTTATCTGGGACATCAAAAAAGGAATGCTCTCCTTAAATCGCCTCTATTCCCATCATAACCATCTCGTTCAATGCCAAGAAGAAGGCATTGTTCCAAAGGGTCTTCTTCTAAAGAAAACTTGCTCACTGAACTGTGGAGAACTTACACACCGTAAATGGAAATCCGCATTCTGGCACGCCGCTTGTCGCCTTCGAGACATTACCATTTACGGCGTCACAAAGAAAATAAATGCAACTGAAGAGAGACTATGCGAACTGAAGAAAACTTTCCACGAGACGACCATTCCAAGGAACTACCAGACAACAATCAACTCAATGAATAGTCAAGTGAGGATGTGTGAAACTGTTTATCGAAAAGAACGGAAACTCAAAAGAGACAGAAAAATATGTCAGAACTTGAAATCACGTGTAAATGTAGATATTGACTTGGCAAATAAATGCTCTATCGATACGCCTTCGAACGATCAAGATGACGTGGCGGTAAAACGTAAAAATTGACGGTATGACAAGCAGCAATATAAAAAACGGAGGAGACCAAACATCAGTAGTTCTTCTATATCTGATCACGATCCCAACATTAATGAGCCAAGGCCAATCGAAACATGTGCCAATATTAGTGATCGAACACAAATCGAGGCATGTACTAATATGGTAAATCTCTCTAACCACACCCTAATCCCCGCTGAAACCAGTCTCTTATCCAAGGGGTTATCATTTTGTCCCACACCCCCCAATGCCGATCCTGTTCAATTGCAAAGAGACCTCATCGATTTCAAGAGACAAATGTATCTAAAAGTTCATTACAACGAACGCGATCAATCTGAACCGAATATAAACATTCAGGGTCAGGCCAGCCCCGACACTGCCTCTCCCTCCTCCAATGCATACCATCCATATCAACCAGACAGACAGCTTCAAGACCAAACAACGTACAAACCACTAGAAAATGACCCAACTGAAACACGTCCATGGTCAAACGGACGATCGAACCACTGGATATTGACCCCAAACTAAAAAAGGTCCTTGTCCTCAAACATGTCTCCAGATGATACCGGCAATACAGATCAAAACATATACTCCTTCCGTCCAAAAACACTTGGATACCTCCCACACAAAATCCTCGTCTACAGATTTTCATTGAGAATGTGGAAGAAGATTATGAAGAACATTACTGAACAATACACATTAACCCCCCCCCCCGTAACGACAACCTCTCCCAACGAAGAAAGACGTGCCTTACGTGATCTAAGAAACAATCAAAACAATTGTTATTAAGCCAGCCGATAAAGGCTCATCTATAGTAATAATGTCATCTGCAGACTACATGGCTGAGGGAAACAGACAGCTTCAAGACCAAACAACGTACAAACCACTAGAAAATGACCCAACTGAAACACATCTTGAGAAAGTCAATCGGACGATCGAACCACTGGATATTGACCCCAAACTCAAAAAGGTCCTTGTCTCCAAACATGTATCATGTCCTAACTTGTACCTGCTCCCCAAAATCCACAAGACAGGGAACCCAGGTCGATCCATTGTTTCCGGTGTGCATGTCCCACTGTCGACATATCCAGGTTCACAGACAGTCGCCTTAGACCTCTTGTAGCCTAACTTCCATCATACCTTAAAGACACAACCCATTTTCTTAACAATGTACAAAACATCAACACAGAACACGCTCCCTCTATACAAACACTCCCCATGAAGAGAAAATAAAAGCTGCACGCGAAGCCCTAAACCACCGCTCAGATCAACATCCGTCAACCAATCATCTAATCCGTCTGCTTGAGCTAATCCTCAAACTGAACTCCTTTCAATTCCAGGGAAAGTTTTTCACCCAGATCAAAGGGACAGCCATGGGCACCCCATGTGCACCCTCGTATGCCAATCTATTCATGGGAAACCTAGAAAGAAATGTACTAAACACACCCACCTCCAGAAACATCATCCCCTCATCTTGGAAACGTTTCATAGATGACATTCAGTTCATCTGGGTAGGGTCCTCCCGAACACTCTCCTATTTCCAGTCAACACTAAATCAATTCCATTCGACCATCAAATTTACATTTGACTCATCAGACACAGAAATTGCATTTCTAGACACAAATCTCTTTCTACAAAACAACCAACTACACACCAAACTCTTCACAAAACCCACCAACTCTCATGCATATCTACTTCCCACGTCATGTCATCCCAAACACACTTTCCGCAGTATCCCTTACAGCCAAGCATTACGTGTCCGACGCATCTGTTCTAAACCGGAAGATGAAAAACATCATCTCAATGAACTACACACACACCTCACACGCCGTAACTACGAACCTACAATCATAGACAATGCAATCGAACAAGCCAAACAAAAACCACGATCAGAACTCTTGAAATATCACAAGCCCCAAAACATCAACCGACCTCATCTCACTGTCACAGAAAAACCCAGCAACTGCCAAAACGCCTCACACAATACACAAGCACTTTTCTCGCCTACACGAATCACAGTCATTGAAAAGGATATTCCCCGAACCCCAGCTCATCACATATCGCCGAACCAGATCACTGCGTGACATCTTGGTCAATGCCAAATCACCCCAAAAAGACCCAGTCGACTCCAGAGCACCCGTCAACTCACAACCAGGATTCTTCTGCTGCAAATCAAAGAAATGCACCCTTCACCAACACATAAACAAAACCACCTCATTCACCAGTTCGACCACAAAACAATGTTTCCCAATAACCACACACATTGATTGTAAATCTGACTGAATCATCTATCTTCCAACATGTACGAAATGTCAAAAACAATGCGTCGGCAAAACGGAAACAACCCTCCACACACGCCTAAACAACACTCGATCCGAAATAAGGAATTTCCACGCGTCACATTCAAAAACATTACCGTACACAACTCACTTCAATCTCCCCGAACACTCTCTCTCTCCTGCCTACAAATAACCGGAATAGAACAAATCAGAATCAAACAACGCCAAAACATCTTGAGCAGAGAATCATCACCTGATGGCATTAATGTTGACCCTTGAATCCCATGCTCCAGTAACCCCAACACCCTTCCCCTACACATACGCCCCCCTATACACACATACACTCATGAACACGCACACACAAGAAGACAGAAACAAGTAAACCAGTAGGTAACTTTATTATTTTATCACTTATATATAAACTTATGTTAATCGATGACATAATGTGATATATTAAATTCAATAGTATGCTCGTACATTTTTTTTGTGTGTATATATATATATATGGTATATACATATATTATTTGTACGCCTTTTTGTATTCTTGTATTGCAGCCCTTGAAGAAGGCTGATTAGCCGAAAGCTTGGCGTTTGAATAAAGATTCTGGTGAACTAGCTACGTCAGTGTACTTGTCATTTATATTGCAGTCTACATAATGAGTACACACTACCAATGTACAGTGGCCTGGCCCATCTTCGCATTTTATATACATATACATATATATGTATATATATGTATATATATATTAACAGGACACACAACAATGCGGTGTATTCCGTCACAATAGCGATCCCTACGTTAAGCGGACATCTGTGACAGTTACCAGGACACGTACACAATAGGCCTATACAATGAAATGTCGCTTTAATGTACCATTTTTGGTTATATATATATTCACGCGTGGCCTCTTTTATTTAGCATGGCCTCTATTTGTTAAAATTGGTGCGACGTAATGGACACGTATGCGTGGACTTTCCCTCAAAGTTGAAGTATTTGTAACATTAAACAACAATACTTTATCACTTAATTGCAGCAAAGAACGGTACAAAAGTAATAGTGGAAAATTTTTCGAAATGGACGTCGCCATTTGTGAGACTGAGGAGTTGATTCTTGGAATATCTGGGCATGCTCCAATGGAAGCGTAATACTTTCATCCAGAGAACAAAACTGATAAATATCTCATTTCCAACTTATCCACTCTGTTATGTTTCTAGCCAAAATCTAAAACAAATGGTAATACACCTGATGCTTCATCATTGCAGGGCAAACTGTGTATATTGAATCGTGACCTATATGGGCAATTCCACAGGTTGGTGGACAAACCAAGCTCTACATAAATTGACTTTATCTCAACTCGTGTTACATTTTATTGGCTTGATTGGCTATAATGTATAAAGAAACAATGGGGGTCATCATTTCTACCACAAATTTTGCTTCTATAATGCTGCCTACTAGGAGAATCGGCAACCATACACAATATGCCACATGTGGGACTAGGCACCACCTACTGTGAATAAATAAAGTTTTATGAAAAATTATCATTTTTTCCGGTTTTCTCCATGAAATAGTGTTAAGCATATAATACGGCAATGATAAATGTGTTGTTTTTCCAATAAAAATCTATTTACGTGAAGATAAACCAGAAAATATGTCTTTGGACAAAATGTAGCGTGAGTAACCGTAACGTGAGTAACCGATGTTCTTGTAATTTATACAAAAATAGGGTAACCCACTACATTTTGCATATATTCAGTTTGTGACTCTCTATCAGAGTGCTGTGATAAGGGTACAACTTTTTTGAATGAGTTCAAATGTAACGTGAGTAACCGTGAAATTACCCATATATATATAGTCGTGCCCCTTGGGAAAACAGCGGCATTCTGTAAATGCCGCTGAAATGAGCTATCCGCCGTAGTTTTACCATATTTTGAATTACTTTGTATTTCATTTTTTATCTATGATTGCGGAAATGAAACAAACAAACAAACAATACATTTAGTTCAACCTACTATTAATTATACGTTGAGTGCTATACGGTGGTTTAACTTCAAGGGGGGAATGTCTAACTGACAGAAGATTACATAAATCTCAGTAAAAGCAACCATGACAGATATAAAACAACCACATGCATCCCTCTATATTGGACATGTAATAAACAAGGACAAAGTTATACAGGTAGCGCGAAGCGTTTCCATTTGGAATCAAAACCTATTTAAACGGCCGTCTTTCATGCAGCCATCCAACTATCTGTCCTGTTAATTTTCCCAGAAGTCCAGCCGAGTTGCGAAAGGCATGCGGGTCGCTTCCTCTCCTTGCAGTGAAATATTTCGCATCTGTGGCTTTGCGAAGTAAAATCGATGACTCTCCCACATTTTATGGAATGATTAAAGTGAAAAACACTTCTCGAATGTCAGTGATCGGCCCCGACCACCGTAATCACTCTATCATTATCAACATGAGATGTATAAACAAACAGCTATCGGTTAATTGCACGTGCATTCTCTTAACAGACAATCATGGCAGACGCTCGCTCTTACATTTTTCAGTGATTTATCCGGTGACATTTTGCTGTCGACAAGGATCTCATGGGAACTTTGTAAGCACACCGATGTCCATTTGTCTTTCATCCAGATAACTCATCAAAGAAATAACCGAAAACATTTTACACCGGACATATAACTCATCACGCTTATACAACATCAGTTCAGGAACTGGGTTTTCAACTATTTTGTTTTTACTTTCTTAGGTAAGGTCGATCTTTCTTTCTTGGTTTGGACGTCAATAGGTATGAAGGTAATTTATAAACGTAACTATGCAAACCTCGATTAATTTCACCCCACTCGACCAACAGTTATCTGGATCTTACGAAAAAAATGCGCTCATTTTTAGATGTTAGGCGTGCTTTGTAGCACCATTAGACTAATGCCAGCCTAGGTTTCATTCGAATAAACATTCTTCAATCATCAATGTGTAGACCAGTTTTGACCGTAGTATTTCATAATCAAAAGGTTTCATTGAAATTATCTGAACAGTTTCTGTCAGCAATAATTACAACCCGATCACAACATTTTGCAAAATGGAGTACTTCTACACCATTCGATGGCTGAAGTGACTCACATTACAGGAGTTGATGCAAGCAACATTTTAAAGTCACTCTTAAAGGTAAACTTATATAAAACGTATACCTATTTTCGGTACAGCTATTTGGGGGTATTGTCTGTCTACCAGTGTCTCTGATACGGTCTAAAAATAAAGCCCTGAAAAAATATGCAGTTTAAAACGATCATTAAGTGCTTTGAAAAAGTGAAAATCATTGAGAGACCATTCCAGGTTTCCCCCATAGACTGCTGTGTTGCAGAATTTCCTATCGGCTGAGATTAATAATGTGCCAATTTGTTTCTGCACATATTGCACTAGTGACAGCATAACTGTCCAAACTTTTGTGTTCTAGGTTGTGTATTTGTCCATTCAAACACTGTCAGATATCAAAGTTCGACATTTTTTTAAACGGGTCTTCCACAGTGTTATATAGCGTCTTTAACTGAAGAAAAAACATGTATAAATATTCATAGGATCATAATTTGTCTGTGTGGGGACCATGATTCTTCGACCGATTTTTTACAAGTGTTTTTCTTTTATAATAAAGGAACTACATATTGTTATTGTAATATATGATTATTATAATTTGTGGACACTATATTCCCTTATTGCATTGTTTTAAAGCTTTTCATTGTATTTTGTGGTATTTTGTATTTGGAAATGGAAAAAAAATGAAATGAAATTAAATTAAATATTTTCGGACAAGTTGCTTGCTTACAGTCATGTATCGTACTCTTTAAAATACAACAACAATAAAAGCACTGATTATATCGAGTTTTGAAGTGAGTGAAAATTTACTTGTTGGAACCTTTTTAAAAGGTACCTGTTTTCCAGGAGAAAATAAATACATTTATATGTCACTCTTTGCAGAAACAACGCTTTAAGTACTTAAACTCTTAACGTGCCAGAAGACTTCATGTGTATTATTGGTGCAGATCTGCGACTGCGGCATGTTAAAAGTTAAACTTAAATTGTCTTAAGATTCTGTTTTCTGGGCTATCGACAACGCTTTTTACCTGTCACCCTGTAAAATACACGTAAATTCATCTTATTTCTTGCAAACTTGAGAATAAGAAGAGAAATTGTTCCCATTTTCATGAAAAAATAAAACAAATATGTGAAATTTATCTTCCAATCATTGGAAAGTCGTTCGGTTAAAAATATTACAGATCTAAGTATTTGAAGAAGATGACATACACCTTTAGTGTTGTCTATCGTTTGCATGGCAAAACCAAATTTGCTCAAATATCAGTGCTGGATTTCCAAAACTATGCTGAATCCTGTGAATGCACATCAATTTCTGGGAAAACGTCTCCCATAACACCCTGAAAGAACTATCTGATATTTGTGATGAGGTCAAAATGTATAGAGAAAAACATAAGAATTGTGAAAATAAAGCAATTTTGTGCTAGCATTGACGTGAGGTTTTGATGAATCTACCCCTCAATAACAAACATCTTATGTGTTGGAAAACAAAATCACGTTGTCGCCTCGCATGTAAAAATATGGCATGTTTGATCATCTTATCAGCGGAATCATTGATGAAATCTCAGTTTTGCTTTGCCTTTTACGACTGCCAAACATTTGAAACCAATTTTAAGGCGTAAAGGACATGGAATTACAAACTTCCTAAATTCGAACCAACTAAAAACAAAACAAAACACCTCAATATTATATAGTATTTTTTTTCTTTCTCTTATGCCATTCTTTTGTGTTGATGTCATTCACCCCAAAAGTAACACGAAAACAAAGTAATTCGTAATATTGATTCTTTGTGTTTCATACCTTTTAACAATACTTTTGTTGCACTGCTTGGTTTCTTCAAAATGTCAGTGCAAGCCAAACCAGAAAGTGTACATTTCGAGTAGCCGCAGGTTGTAAATCATTCATTATTTCATTTCAATATATCTCGTTTCAA
>JZLH01S0467639.1:18759-23973 GCA_001188425.1 Eucidaris tribuloides | reverse complement strand
AGAAAGCTAACAGCCATGCAAGCCCAGCATATTCCAGTGAATGTTACCTAATATGCCCAATAGAAGGCAACTTTCCTCATTCAAACAGGTTCATGGTCTGATGATCACACTTCTTAATCAAATTCTAACTTTAGGTGCATTTCACAATTACAAGATCTTCGCGAAGTTTATCTTCTCGAAGGACTTCGCGAAGTTTGGACTTGAATCGTATCACACTGGGCAAACATTCCAGAGATTTACTTCCCGCGAACTCTCGAAGATTTGGAAACGCACTGCGCATGTGGAAGCAATCAAAATGTACGGAGATTTTGTACAGAATGATAAGGAATTTTGCGTTTTGCGTATGCTCAATGTCCTTTACATTCATATTTTATTTTTAATGAAAGTATACCAAGCTCACACAAACAATTGAATGAGTTGGACGTATGTTGCTGGTTACAAAACGCCACGTAAATATCTGAGCTACATGGTAATACTCAAAGTCATAACGTATCCAACTCCATGTTTTGTGATACACTGGGCGTTTATGTCCCCACACCGAAATGCGCTGCAGGCTCCACGCGGATACAACTTCCCGAAGTTTGTGTCACACTCAAAATGTCAGCGGGGGAAGTTTCTCAGATGGTCGGAAATTCCTACAAAGTTGTGGAGAAGTTTCGCGAGAAGTTCGCCAAGGAAGTTTCGTGGAAGTTTGTGTTCACATTACAAACTCTCGCCGAAGTATAATCTTCGGGGAAGTGAAACTTCGCGAAGTTTGCTGTAAGTGTGAATGCACCTTTTGTGATGATGTAAGTTAGCTTCTCTGTAATGTTATTTTAAGATACAGGGAGTACCCCCCCCAGCTTAAAGGTAAATGACTTGATGGGGTAGTCCTTCAACTTGCGCGCTGAAACTACTGTAGAATCAAGTAACTATTGCAAGGATTATCCTCGTGAAAATCTTGTAGTCAAACGTGACTCATTTTCTAAATAAATAATGTTCAGTTATCTCTCATTGGCTGCCAAACCTTTTGCTGTGTGGCTGTCTATGGTTTCTTCATTTTTAGTGCGTACTTTGATTAAATTTTAGATACTAGTATGTTTCATGCTGATTTCCCTTAAGTAAAAAATACAGACAAATTCCTCCCTTTGGCTGGAGATCACTTCCAGCTGGTATATTGGATACATCAACTCATGGTTCTGAGGCATCATGGTCCAATCATGGCACGAACCTAAGGGGGGAGGTTAAAAAAAAACGAATGGATGAGATAGACAGACAGATGCTCTCGAAAATTAATGACAAATGTGAGTGACTGTAATTGTGTAATCTCAACACCAGACTCATTGGCTACATCCTTATTTCAAGGTATGAGGTATGGGATAATATTTAACCCAGCTGACAATATAACACCTGTGGATGAACAGGTGACCCCTTCGCATGAGAAGCACGCGTCTCTCCATTCAAAGGGAAATTGACATGATTAGGCGGTAGTTCCTTCAACGTGCTGAAAAGACTCTGGATGGAATCAGTAAACTAGCCAGTCTGCGTGAAAATCTTGTAGTCAAATGGATCACTAAATAATAATATTCAATATCCCCCGTGGCAGGCAAACCTATGTGTGGCTCTGTAGGCGGTCCTTATTATGCTGCATGATAGAATGAAATTACAATGTCTGCTGATCTCCTAGAAACAAAAAATTAGAACAAATCTCAGTGGGAAGGATCCACTTCCAGGTGGTATAAATAGATCTCCTACTCTCTCACTAGCGATAGCAGAGGGATCTGTTGTGTCGAGGGCTGCTCGAGACAATGATGCTCTCCGGCTCGGTTCGGAGTCATCTGTTCAACCAATAAAGATGTTTGTGGTTCCAACCTGTGTCTATACCAATACTACTGATCAAAATCAAATTAACAGCCATCTAGATCAGTACAAAAACTGTTCCACAAATCCTCACTCCCCAGCAACTCATGATTAACTCATCTTATCTTCAAAATCTGCAGGGTGGAACTCGATAGCACGGGACGGGATCACTCATTACAAAGACTGCTGTCGGCGGTCACTGGGTCAGCGGTAGCTGTCATCCTCTGACCTGACCCAGCGTTCGTGGCTGGTCCAAGATGATAAACAGAGTACCATATTTAGGCTGACGCGAAGGAAGGTCGCGTTATCATGAAGCGCAAAGAGTTCAGCTATAACCGTCGGACGTCCGAATACTGCAACTAACCTCAATCTTCAATCCTCCGGCTCACCCGCCCTCACGAGACGCCCACGCCTTTCGGCCAACCGAGTGGAGTAGCCCGGGTAGACCGCAAGTGGGCAACCGCGAACCTTTGGATGAATCTTTTACGTCCCCGACTCTACCATCAGACTTAAAAACCACACACCTAATCGCCACGCGCACACTAACACTCACCCACTCAGAAGTATAAAATGCACTGCCTCGTGTGTGATGCATAGTGTGCTCGCTTGCTTGATAGATAGAATGTGTGATGTGATGAATAGATAAGTCTATATGTGATGTCCTGTGACGTCCTAATATGTGCTGTCCAGTCAACCTCGCTTGTAGGTGTGTATTAAGTCTTGACCTTGTCAATATACTGACTTAATTCAAGCCTAAAATTGCCGCATAGCATTATAGTATATAATGAACAGTGTTGTGGTGTGTGTGTGTGTTGTTGTGATACCGTGCTTCACTTTAAGGATTAATGTGGTATATTAAACGGTGTGTATCTATGATGTGATTCATATGATTTCAATGATAGCATATGTTATATACATGCTCACACATCTTATATCAATGGACAACTGTAAACCAACTGTTTTTAAAGTAGGCTTTGGATAGGTTCTATTGAGCCTTACCTTGCGGTATTTAACGCCTTTACAAATACACTATAATAATAAGTTATGTTCTTTTGAAAGTCCTATCCTTCTCACTGATATCGAGCACATGTTGCAATGTCATTTATAATTTTCATGCCTGAAAGATGTTGCAAACATTTTAATCTTGACAGTGGCTCGAAGCTAGGGGAATTGCCCACCAGGTAATTTCCAATTCACTCATGAAAGCATGTAATGTGGCAGCACACTGGTGTACTACAACCAGTACTATGAATAGCTTTTAGATTGCGAAAGAACTCAAACATAATAAAACAAGTCAAATACGACATCAAAAGGAAAGTGAATGCCTTTCAGATATTGTTAAATTTGCACTTATTCTCATGATGCCCATTGAAAAAGGGGTGTGACATTACGCTGGTACAGAACACCATCATTGCAGTATCGATTGTATTAGTTAACGTTTAGCATGCTAAAGAGTCTCCTGTGCACATTCGTACAATTAAATTGAACAATCGTAATAATTATGTTTGTTCTTCACTTTTGCACAGGAGACACGAAAAAATAGCTAGTTTGCTTAAGTAAGATCTATAGAAAAATAACTATTTTCATTACCACAGAAAGGAAAGCAAAATTCAAAGAAAATGTGAAAAGAACAGCCTTTGACATCCACTAGCTACCACTAAAAGTAAAACTAAAACACTAACAATAACAATAACACATAACTTAAAATCCCCCAGTAGGTTGGCATTTACATGTGTCCAAACATGTTACAAGTCAATTGGACATGGACCTCACGTAAATGAATGTTGCAAGATACTAAGTTAGCTTTGAATCTGACCGAATCCAATCCAGAACTTCACAGGGATTTCAAGGGCTTTAGGAAGCCATCCCGACAGTTGAGCTGCACAAGTACCAATTTACGTTGCCCACAGCAACACACCTCCATAACACTTAAAACTTCAGCGGACAAGGTTTCTCAACTCTTAACCTTTATAATGTACACCTCTTCCAAGATGTAGCTCTAACACTTCCTTTAAGATGAAAGCAACCCTTTTGTTCCCTTTACTGTGGAGTATATGAAGGATTTTGATGGATAAGATATAACAAATCAACCTTGCAGTTAACATTTAGTCTCATGTTTTTTTTTTTAATATGTACTGTCAAGTTATGTTTTGGTACTACTTATTTTCTTCTTCTTCTTCTTCTTCTTCTTCTTCTTCTTCTTCTTCTTCTTCTTCTTCTTATCAGTAGTAGTAGTAGTAGTAGTAGTAGTAGTAGTAGTAGAAGTAGTAGTAGTTGTAGTATCATTACAATTAGCATCAATTTTATCACTATCATCATCATTACCTCCTCCTCCTCCATTTTCTTCTTCTATTATTATTATTATTACTACTGTATACTATCATTATTATTTTTATTGAATATCTTTATTCTTTTTCTACAAGATCTATTGGCTACATTTTTTTTCTTTCTCATACAGCAATGGGAGCGTCAGATGCAGTCAAATGATAGTAAACGGAGTTCTCTACCTATCGCACCTGTACATAGTGGAATGGGAAACTATACCCCGAGGCCTATTTTGTACCTTTAAGACCAAGAAGGAGAGAGACACGCATGTCTTCTCTAATCAGTCACCCTTGGGTTGTGTCATTACCCTGTTCACTAGTCTAATGACATTCACCACTGCTGGAGGCACTAAACTAATACTGATTGAACTTCTGGCATTTGTTTTCCTCCCTGTCAATCTGTGTACATTATTAACCTTGCCACTGATTGCATTTCATGTTGAAATGGGGAGGGGGGGGGGGTTCCTTGCTTTTCTAAATGCTGTACGTCAGGTTGATTGATTGATTGATTGATTATCATTATTATTATTTTTATTTTCTTTCTTTCTTTTTTTTATGTTATGTTATGTAATTTTATTTATTTATTTATTTATTTATTTATTTATTTTTTATTATTTTTTTTCTATTTATATTATTTTATTTTATTTATTTTTTTATTTATTTATTTTATTTTATTATTATTTTTTTTTTATTATTATTTTTTTTATTTATGTTTTTTTTTTGGGGGGGGGGTTGTATTGCTTTTCCAAACACTATATGTCAGCTTTATTTATTTCTTTTCTTGGGGGGGTGAACATTTGATTTAACAGTCATGTTTCTCTCTCAGGTTCACGATTTCTCATTTACATCTAATTCATTTGGCAATTAAATGAAGAAATGGCATCACCACCAGCTATTATAAAATACTTCAGACTTTCTAACACTAACAGTTGAACATACTTTTAGTATTATACCCAAAGAGAATAAAAGATGATGGAATATAAATATCTGATAAATGCCTATTGTCTCCCCAATGAAGCCATTGATAGGGGTAGTCTTTACCTCTCTCTTT
>JZLH01S0467639.1:3759-16259 GCA_001188425.1 Eucidaris tribuloides | reverse complement strand
GGGAGGAAATGGGCACGTGAATCCGGTCATGTTACGATTTTCACTTTTTTAAAGCACTAAATAATCATTTTGAAATACAATTTCTTCAGGGCTTCATTTTTAGACATTATCAAAGACACTTGGATCATGGAGGATTATGTAGCTCACATTTTTTTTTACCTGTGGTAAATGTTAGCCAGTGGCTTTAAGACTTTCTAACACTAACATTGAACAAACTTTTAGTATTATACCCAAAGAGAATAAAAGATGATGGAATATAAATATTTGATAAATGCCTATTGTCTCCCCAATGAAACCACTGATAGAGGTAGTCTTTACCTCTCTCTCTGTTGTGTTAGCAAAGTTCTGAAATAGACTGCTCTTTTTGTGCACCCCAATCCCAATCTCTAATTTCTACACTGCTTCTACTGCGCACAGTCGATGGGTATGACTCCGCAATCCGCATTCCCACCCGATTTGATTTAAACTGAAAAGCCTCATGCATGCATGTACATAATCTAATCAGAAATTTGTAAGTTACCATGGAAACAATCTAAATCAGGCATGCTTTTAGTCCTTGTGTGCTTTGACTTTTGACCTTTGAACTCCAAAATCTAATCAGTTCATGGGTGCCTCATACGTTCTACGTACTTGACCCAAGTTACTTTAAAATCCAACAAGCCATTCTTAAGTTATCATGGCAACGAAACCAAATCAGATAGGTATGGGACCTTGTGACCTTCGACCTTTGAACACCGAAATATATTTAGTTTATTGGTACCTCAAACTACATACATGACCCAGGTTCCATTGAAATCTAATAAGACATTCTTGAGCTATTGCGGGAAATACAAATCAGATACGTAGTACTTAGGCCCTATGAACTTTGACCTTTGACTTTTCAACTCTAATGGATGGACAACCCCAAAATATAATGCCTCCGGCACCTTTGGTGCGAGGCATGAAAGAATGACGTCTAAAACTTAGACTACTGCTATGTATCACACTTCGCAAAAAGTACTTGTGCAAGTTCAGATCCATCATGCATTCTAGTGCGCATCATAAAGCAATCAACTAGTCATCACTCTAAAAGTAATTATTTCCATGGGTGATGAGCCTCTTGTGATTAGTGTCTTAATACATGACATGTCAAGTTGAATTCAAGCAAAAGGATGAGTAAGGGAGAAGAGAAGGAGGATGAGAAGGGAGAACCAGAGAAGGGGAGAAATAAGAGAGGTTGCCATAGCAGTATGGGAGAGAGGATGGTTGGAAGGCAGAGGAGGGAAAATGGAGAGGAGTGAAGCAGAGGAAGGAAAGATGGAATGAGTAATCAGGGAGGAGACTAAGGATGAGTAAGAGGAGGGGAGGAAGCAAAGAATGAAAAGGAAATGATGAAGAGATAGGGAGAAGATATTTAATAGAAGGGGCATTACAAAAGAAAGGATGGGAGGAATGAGGGGAGGTGGAGGTGGAGATGGAAAGAAGACAGCAGAGGAAGGAAAGATGATATGGGGGGGGGAGACTAAAGATAAGCAGGAAAAGGGGAAGAAGAGAAGAAGGAAGAGGAAAGGAGGAAGAGATATGGAGAAGAGGAGAAGAAATGGAAGAGGCATTACAGAAGAATTGATGGGAGGAATGAGGGGAGTTGAAGATGAAGATAATGCAGGAGAGGAGGGAAAGATGAGGAGATGAGTAAAAGGAGGAGACTAAGTATGAGCTACGAGAAGTGAAGAAGAAAAGAAGAGGAAAGGATGAGGAGGTGGGGGAAGAGAAGAAATGGAAGAGGTATTAAAGGAGAAGGGATGGGAGGTGGAGATGGAGATGGGAGGAAGGCAAGAAAGGGGGAGATGAGAACAGGAAACGAGGTAAAGGATTAACAGGAGGAGGGGAAGAAGAAAAGAAGAGGGAAGGAGGAAATGATGGGTAGAAGAGAAGAAATGGAAGAAGTGTTACAGGAAAGGTAGGGGAGGAAGGAGGGGAAATGGAAACGGAGATGGTAAGGCGGCAGGTGAGGAGGGGAGATGATGAGAGGAGGAAAAGGAGGAGAATAAGGAGTGGGAAAATGAGAAGACAACGAAGGGTGGAAGAGATGGGGAGAAGAGAAAACATGGAAGAGGCATTACACGAGAACTTCTCCTGTAATGCCTCTTCTATGTTTTGGAGAAGGGAGGGGGAGAAAGAGGATGAAGAGTGACTAAAAAAGCAAGGAGGAGAGAAAAGGAGGAAGAAAGAGGAAGTGAAGGAAGACATGAGGAGAAGTGGAGAAGAAAATGGAAAATTGGAGAAAGGGGAGGAAGGCAGGGAAGTAAAGATGGGAATGAGACAGGGGGAGGGGGAGATGAGACAAAGTAGGAAACAAGGAAGATACACAAATAAATTTACATTTTCTTCAAACAGTCTAACTGGACAGTCAAAATCATAATTATATGGGTCCATCTGAAGTCTGGTGTCACTCACAAAGCAAGATAAAGTCCAGGGCCTTGTCTCATAAAACTTTGCACTTGATTGCAACTCTCAAAAATTGATCGCAAGTTGATTTTAACCAATCAGAACCCAGTATTTTAAGACTTACAATCGATTTTTGGATTTGCAATTGATTGCAAGTATTATGAGATAGGGCCCAGGACTGTCAATGTCTGGTCTCGCACAATTTGTCAGGCCCGTTGAGGTGTCTCACAAAAGAGTATGAATATGCAAATTAATGATGGTACATGTTATTCAAGAGAAATCCTTGTTGATACTGTAGGTCTATGTGTGGCCTTCCTCTATTTATGGCTTTAAACCAGAGAAAAACTAAACTACAATGATTTTTTGGTGAGGGACAGTACTTGTATAGCAAGATAAGATGATTTGTGCAATTCTCAAGATATTATACAAAAATGGCATGGGAGAATAGTCAGATTTTACAGCAAAGTTCGTGTAGAGCTGAGTCTGGGAAGAGAGCATAAAAATGTGTAAAAATTGCAGTCTGTCTGCTGGGTCCTCCCTGTTTGGTACCATTTTTCAAAAGCAAACATCCTGATTGCCAAAATAATACACCCCCATAGTACCTCCAAAATGCAGTATACTCCAGTTACATGTACATATCCCCCCCCCCCCCCAGTATTTAAACAAGAAGTGTACAGTACCACGCTAAAGTAATAGGCTAACATTGTGGAGCTTCAAATTAAAAAAAAAAATGTCAAACTATGCCATCTGAGTTATATAGTAGTGTTTGAATGGACAAGTAAACACCCTAGAATACAACAATTTGGAAATTTATGCTGCCGCTGGCAAGATATGAATGAATAAATAATTAGTACTCGGGGTGAGTAAAAAATAGTCTAGATCCACACAGTAAGTCTGTGGGAGGTAATGGGCAGGTGAATCCAGTCAACTTACGATTTTCACTTTTTTTGAAGCACTAAATAATCATTTTGAAATAAAAAAATTTCAGGGCCTTACATGTATTTTTAGACCTTATCAAAGACACTTGGAGCATGGAGGATTATGTAGCTCACATTTTTTAACTGTGGTAAATGTTAGCCAGTGGTTTTAAGTTAAAAGCGAGCACAATAAGACACAGCTCTGCATGTACACACTGTAAATGTCAGCAACTATGTCATCCTAAATATTTATTCATCCAGACTGCATTCATCATTTAACCTTCATTTTCCCTGCTATATTTGGCTATTAAATGTTAAAGTTTCAGGTTAAGGGCCACATACGTATATCCGCTTTATTCAGAAACTAAAGGTGAACCATATACCGGTAATGTTTATACAGCATGAACTTTGTATCTCATAAATGATCAACAAGAGCTCCATTATATCCTGTAGGCTTTGGTTGCTAAGGCATGTGCATGTACTGTAAATGACAGAACGACACTTAGTTGACACATCATAGGACAGAATTTGGTAATATCCACACACATGTACATGTACGAGACAATAATAAACGTGAATCAGTAACTGCTGTTCAGGTACAAATGTTTGACAAAAAGAAACATCAAGAATTGCCAATTTCTAAATTCACCTCAAAAATGAAAATTTACTCAGGGGCATTGGTAAGACTTTTTCAATGGGGGGGGGAGGGTTAGGGGTTGGGTGGGGTGGTGTAATACTCGACAGAATCCTTTGTGTGCTGATTGGCAACAAGTCAACAAACCAACCCCCCCCCCCCCCCAATCTACCAGCTCTCAGCCTAGACAACTGATTTCAATTCAACAAGCCAAAAATAAATGAACGATCAAATAAAATGCTACTTTAAATATACCCAACAAAATTGCAAAATGACCAAACAACTTTCTGACCCAATGGGGAGGGGGTATTTACATGTATTAACCCCCCCCCCAATGCTAGAAACATGACCCTTAAATTTACTATTTTAACATGTGGTAATTTAGCCATGCTGATTGATAGAAATGAACTACACATATTTTTTTTATCAATGACAAGGTTTGTACGAATTTGACATACACAGTTTAGAAAGCGAACTTCTTATGGTAAAATGGCATGTGAACACTACTGTTGCATATTATTTCCCATATCCCATAGCAACTGATAAATACACCATTTTCATTTTCATTTCACTTCATTTCTATTAAGAGCCAATTGATGCAGATGTAATAATGTTAATGGTATTATCAAATTGATTAGATATATACATCCTGAAAAATGATGACTTCTGAAATGTCATCATGTAGGCATGGAATCAATTTGCTATATTAAATTATTTATTCAGTGAGCAAAAGTTATTAAAGGCAGTGTTTAGTTTGGAACACTTGAGGTAAATATGATATTGATACATTTTTTTTTGTATTCTCAAAGACACTATAGAACATTGCATGGGCCCATTAAAGAAATTGCCAAACTTTGCGATCTGACTTATCTGACAGTGTTTGAATGGACAAATAAACACCCTCGAACACAAAATTGTAGACAGTTAAATTGCCATTGGTGAAATACATGTACATGTATATACAGATAAAAATCAGCATATATATTATCATCGGCCAACAAATATTCTGCAACACAACAGTTTATGGGGGAAAACTAGAATGATTGCTCAATGATTTTCACTTTTTTAAAGCACTTAATGATCATTTCGAACTACAATTTTCTCAGGGCTTCATTTTTAGACCTCATCAGAGACACTGGTATCGTAGCACGGGGAATCATGTACCTCAAATTTTCAATATAAATGGAAACAATTAATGTTATATGATGCCTTTAAGGCATTAGCATTTCCCGAAATTAAAATTAAGTGATATTGTGTGTAAAACAAATGGTGGATTCCCACAGTAAAGGTCATGAGTTCACAACATTACCAATTTTTCTAAAGATCTCTGAAAGTTTTAAAAATTCATATTGTTATTCGTATTTGTCCAATTTTCAGCAAACTTTCATGGATGTATTGCCCTGAATTTTCTCAGAAATTCTGATACTGTATCAGCCTAGAATTTCCTTTAAAGGTAGGTAATCTCATTTTCATTTGCAACCCTCCCATAACACAGAAAAACATTATTCATGTCCTCAGGATACTTAACCCAGGGCTCGACACTAGCACTTGCCCGTTTGCCCGGGGCAAGCAAAATTTCATGTGGGGCAAGTAAAAACTCAAAATGTTAAACTTTACTTGCCCGATTGGGCAAGCAAATTTTGATCATGAAATGAGCAAAATATGTCCATAAACAACAAAAATATGTCTAAAATTTTGTGTTCAGGTCTATTTCAATATTATTTCGTTCATTGTATTTAATTTCATGACTCAACTTCATAAATCTCACCTATTGTAACCCCCAGAATTTAATGTCCAATGCTATAAAAAGCCTTATTGTTTAAATTTAGTGAGAAATCATTTGTAATGTTTTTGTTTATTTTTATCGGGCAAGTAAATCTTTCATTCGGGCAAGTAAAAATCAGAAAGTGATAATTTCACTTGCCCGATGGGCAAGCAGGCAAAAAAGTTAGTGTGGAGCCCTGCTTAACCCGTTGGCTACGGGAACCAGATGTACCCTGCGTTAACTCTATGAGATTTTCAGAATCTCGGAGGCAACGGGTTAAAGGATTTGCCTGTGAAATCTGAAGACAAGAAAATACCTAGATTTGAAAAATGAGCAAAAAAACAATCGTTGTGTAATGTGAGCTCTAGACACGGTTACAAATCTCACTACAGGCCTATTACAGTACTTATGTAATACCAGACGGTTGACCTACTTCTGCGCGGGCATGTGTCGAGCACAAAAGGAATGCAAGATCATCTAAATAAATGTACAAATCTATTGCTCTTTGCTTTCAGTGGTACTGTCCATGCGAGACCTCCATGCATGCACTGTCTACAAAATAGACCAATGGACAAGTAGAATTTTTGTCACTAGAGACAAAAAATCAAATCGACGTCTAACATTTATTATAATTCCTCTAAAACTGCCTTTATAGCTCCTACGCTTTGCTGAAAGTTCTAAATAGCATTTCTTCTATATACCTCCTGTATACCAGTGTATTTGCACCATGTTAAATTTTAGGCATGTAAAAGAGACTCTGGGCCTTTAAAAATACAGATACTTTACCCCCAAGCTAATAAAAGGAGCCCCCTGCTCTTTAGGAGCCAATATGTTAGGACCGTAATTGGCCCATCCCCCATTAGATAGTCAATATCTGCCACAGTTAATTTGTGTGTATACTGGGCCACATTACTACAGCAGTGCAAGTCTACTCATGTTCGTGCATACGGGCTCTATATCAAGCTTGAACATTTTCCTGAGCTTCGTTTGCTTGAAAGTAGATTGTAAAGGGGTACATGAATGAAATAAATGGGAGATTTTGAATGTATATTATTTACACATAAATAATATGAATTGATGGTGTTTTCTTCACACCATCCCTATCATTTTTTTTTTTTTTACAAATTCCACCAAAGCAGTATTATTACAATACTGACAATAAGTGTGTATATGTTTAAAAGAACGAAACTATGTAAACATTGCACAGGCCCATTAAAGAAATTGTCAAAAACTTTGCGATATGACTTTATCTGTACAGTGTTTGAAATGGAACAATTAAACACCCTAGAAACAACAAAATTGTAGAGCAGTTAAACTGCCATTGGTAATTCACATGTACTAAAAATGCGCACACTGAATTATCAAATTCGGCCAACAAATTATTCCGCAAACACAAACAGTTTATGGGGGAAAATAAGAATGATTGCTTCAAGATTTTTCACTTTTTTAAAGCACTTAATGATGCATTTCGAACTAAGAATTTTTTTCAGGGCGTTTCATTTTTAGACCTATCAGAGACAGACTGGTATCGTAGCATGGGAATCACGTACCTCTAAATTTTCATAAATGGAAATAAAAAACAATGTCTATACGATGACCTTTAAGGCATGCACATTTGATGCAGTATTTGGTCCCAACCGGGGTAGCCGAAGTAGAAATCCGCCATTTTTGTTGAATTATTTATTTTATTTTTCAGACCCTGTACCTGGGTTTAGACAAAATTATGTAGAAAGATTATTAAATAAGGGTGAAAATTAACACAATTAGCTTCATTTTTTACCGGCGCATTTTCGTAAGTTTATGGCCTTTTGTTGGGGCACATTGCATAGCCTCTGCATCATTACCAGCTGATTTCAGCGATGCATAACTGAGAAAATAATATTTTTTAAGCACAAAGAGCGGCGCTGCACAACGCGGTACCCCGGGGGTTAAATGCGTTGCCGTAAATTTCCCCGCCCCCAAAATTAAAAAAATTAAGTGGGATATTGGTTGTAAAAACAAAATGGTGGATCTCCCACAGTAAGGTCATGATTTCACACATTAGCAATTTTTCTAAAGATTCTCTGAAGAGTTTTAAAAAATTCATATTGTTATTCTTATTTGTCCACGAACATATAAGCAATTTTTCTTAAATGATCTCTGAGTTTCAAAAATTCTAATTGTTTTTCTTATTTGGGTCCCAATTTATTACAGCAAACTTTCATCGGATGTATTGCCCAGATTTTCTCCTAAATTCTGATATCTGTATCAGCCTAAGGAATTTCCTTTAAAAGGAGTAGGATAATTTGATCATTCTCCATTTGGGCAACCTCCAATAACACCGAAACATTTTTATTCCTTAGGATACTTAAGCTAGGGATCGCACTAACTTGCCCCATTGCCGGCAAGTTAAAATTTCATGTCTTAGGCAAGTAAAAACTCAAAAGTGTTTAAAATTTACTTGCGACGATTGGCAAGCAGAAATTCTTGATCATGAATGAGCAAAAATATGTCCATAAACAATAAAATATGTCTAAGAATTTTGCTGTTCAGGTCTATTTCAAATTATTTCGTTCATCTGTATTTAATTTCATGACTCAACTTATAAATCACACCTATTTAACGCCCCGAATTTAATGTCCATGCTATAAAACTTATTGTTTAAATTTAGTGAGAATCTTTTGTAATGTTTTTGTTTATTTTTAAATGGGAAGTGTAAATCTTCATTCGGGCAGTAAAAATCAGAAAGTGATGATTCACTTGCGCGATGCAAGCTAGAGCAAAAAAGTTTAGTGTGGATGCTGTTAACTCCGTTGCTACGGGAAACAGATGTACCTGCGTAACTCTATGGGATTTTCAGAATCTGCGAGGCAGCGGCTTAAAGGATTATGCGCTGTTGAAATTGAAGACAGAGAAAATACCTAGATTTGAAAAATGAGACAAAAAAACACCGTTGTGAAATGTAGCTCTTAGACCGAACTCACTACAGGCCTATTACGTATTACGTAATTACAAGACGGCTGACCTACTTCTGTGCGGGCGTGTCAGGCACAAAAGGTATGCATGGTCAATCTAATAATGTACAAATCTATATGCTCTTTACGCTCTGTGCAACTGTCCATGGAGACCTCCACGCATGCACTGTCCTACAAAAATAGACAATCACAAGTAGAATTTTTGTCATAGAGACGAAAAATCAATTGATGTCTACATTTATTATAATGTCCTCTAAACTGCCTTTTTAGGCTCCTACACTTTGCTAAAAGTTCTACAAAACAGCATTTTCTTCTAATATCCAGTGATATTTGCCCATGTTAAATTTATTAGGTATGCAAAATAGAACCGACAACTATTGGCTGTTGCCTTAAAAATACTCGACACTTTACCCCAACTCATAAAAGCGAGCCCCTGCTCCTTTAGGAGCCAACTAATGTTAGGACGTAAATTGCTCCCCCTTAGATTAGTCAATATCTGGCCAGTTCAATTTGTGTGTATACTGGCCACAATACTAAGCATGCACTCTCACTCATTCGTTTTTGCATACGGGCTCCACATCCATCTGAACTTTTACGCTGAGCTTTCGTTTGCTTGAGTAGATTGTACAAGGGTACATGATGAAAATTAAATGGGAGAATTTTGAATGCATATTATTGTACGACATAAATAATATGAATTGATGGTGTTTTCTCACACTGTAGTGACTTGGTCACTCCTTCAAGAGTTTGTTGACTGTACAGCTCTAACCCGTTTCAACCGTCTCGTGATGTTGCAATAGATTCTGGCATGTCTTGTATATTTTAGCAATCACAGTGATTATTCTTAAGCCAATCACACTTGTAATTTTAACGCATGATTTATCTTCGCTATCAATCATCATTGTTAATTGTCGTGGACCTCTCTTGGAAAATTTGCTTTTCCCTGCCGGAATTTTTATTATTCACGGATGCTTTCATATTCTCGTCACTGTCGCATACACGATGTTGGTTGAGTAACTTCATACCGTATCTTCCTTGCACTGGCAGTCCTGACTAGTGAGTTGTTTAACGCGCGCAGTTGTCCTCTCTCGATACACGAAGATTTCGGCGTTGTTATACTATGAAGCCCTAGCTTATCTCAGCAGCAGAGATTAGCCATTCTCTCGCACAGCTCCCGGCACGATTACGGCTGCACTGTTTTCCAACGCTCACACTGTTCGGCGATTCACTGCTCGAACATTGTACCTATCGACGACATATCTATATCCGGTGCGACCCACTGTCCTGGTAAGGCAATCCGTCGATAGCCAGCATGTCAGCTCAACACACCTTTACTCCGCACGGCTCTTTAGCTCCCAATCACACGGAGGAGCGTTCGCATCTACAATCTCCCGAGTTCAGACAGGTCCATTAACGGCTTCGACCACAGACTAATTCACACGGAAAGCTAACTCGTCGAGAGCCCTTTTCTCACATTTCCGCGACACCGCATCGTCGCAGCTCCTGGCAGCAATCTTCGCGACCGCGATAGCGGCTTTACTCGCGACAGATTATTGCGTCTCAGTTAAATATCTTGGACTCGTTGGATCATTCAACCTCACATTTTTACTCTCTTGCTTCGTTTTCACGTAGCATTATTTTCATGTATGCTTGTCATGTAGCTACATTTCAATTTATTTCTGTTGGCTTAGTCTTTGGTTATGCATTTTAGTACGATAATATTCCTCTGCTAAACTTACGCTGATTACTAATCAGCGTTATTTGTATCTACGTCCCTTTTTGTGCAACAATATCGCCAAGTCATTCCACGTGCATATATTTATATTTTCATATTAAAATACAGCAAAGGGAATGTTCTGTTTCTGGTCATTATTTGTGTAAACGACTGTCCACGTATTTAGTAAAAATAAGTGAATTATTTACACACAAATCATTTTACAATCTACATTCGTTTATTTACTCATTCACAAATTATCAAACGTTTATGCAAACAACCGTGTCACATATTTTCGCTACATTGGTCGACCCCGAATTACGTGGACGGGCAGTATATTTAAGCATTCCCCCTTTTCTTAGCCATGTTTCGATACTTCGGGCGATTTTCCAAATTTTTATCGCCTCTCGGCTGTCAATAAACAGCCTCGAGTCTGTGGGGAGTGCTGTAGTGACTTGTCACTCCTTCAAAAGTTTGTTGAAGCTGTAGCAGCTCTAAACCGGTTTCAGCGCGGTTCGTGATGTTGCAATAATTCTGCAATGTCTTGTATAAATTTGAATCACGTGATTATTCTTAAGCCAATCAACGTATTTAACGCATGATTTATCTTCGCTATCCAATCATCATTGTTTAATTGTGCGGCGTGGACCTCTTGTGGAAAATTTCATTTCCCGCGAATTTTATATTCACGATGCTTTCATCATTCTCGTCATATTCGCATACACGATCTTGCTTGAGTCAACTCATCGCTATCTCTTGCAGTGCATCAGTGACTAGTGAGATGTTTCAAAACCCGGTCAGTTGTCCTTTCTTCTCGTCACGAAGATTTCGGCGTTGGTTATTCGAAGCCCCTAGCTTTATTTCAGCAGCACAGATAGCGCGATTCTCTCCGGCAACAGCTTCCGGCAACTGAATTCACGGCTGCTCACTGTTTTTCCAACGCTCACCTGTTGCGTTCACTGCTCGTTCGACATTGGGTTACTGCTATCGCATCAATAATTCTATCCTGGCCCCTGTCTACTGGTAAGGGCAAAACCGTCGAGTCAGCATAGTCACCAAAACAACTTTACTCGCGGCTCTTTAGCTCCAACACAGCGGAGCCGTCGCTATCTACAAGTCTCCGAGTTCAGGCAGGTCCGCATTCTAGGGTTTTCGACCGACGAGCCTAGGTTCACGCACTGGACACAACTCGTCGTAGAGCCTTTTCGTCACATTACTTACGCACACCGGCATCGTCATTGGTCCTGGCAGAAGTCTTCAGCGACCCGATAGCCCGGACTTTACTGCTGCGACGAATTATTCGCGTCTCAGTTAAAGACTCTTGGATCGTTGGGACATTCAACTCAGCATTTTTATCTCTTCTTCGTTTTGTCACGTACAGCATATTTTCTATGTGATCTTTGTCATGTATGCTAATTTCATTATTCTGTGGCTTAGTCTTTGTTATGCATTTTTAGTACGATAATATTCTCTGTAAATTACGCTATTACTAATCACGTTATTGTAATCTACGTCTTTCTTTGTGCAATTATCGTCCAAGATTCATTCCACCGTGCAAATATTTATATTTTCAATATTAAATACAGAAAAGGGAATGTTCTGTTCTGTCATTATTTGTGTAAAATGACTGTCCACGTATTAGTCAAAAATAAGGAATATTTTGACACACCAAATCATTTTACAATCTACATTCGTTTATTTTACTCATTCACATCTATCAAAACGTTTTATGCAAACCACCGTGTCACATATTTTCCTACTACACATCCTATCATTTTTTTTTATTAATTTTTTTTTCCAAATTCCACCAAAGCAGTATTATTTACATATACTGAATGAAACGCAAGTTGGAAAGTTTCATCATATAGCGTATTTGTAAAATGTAAGTCCTTTCATGTGTCCATTAACTCTTTTAACGCGCCGAGGTGGCGAAACAAAAAGGCCATAGCGGGTTGTAAATTATCTGGCACGATTAAGAGTTAAAGGTAAATTGACATGATTCGGGGTAGTCCTCACATTGAGGCTGAAACTACTGTCTAGAATCAAGTAAACTATGCAAGGATTTCTCATGTGAACACTCTTGTAGTGC
>JZLH01S0467611.1:2108-12288 GCA_001188425.1 Eucidaris tribuloides | reverse complement strand
AAAGAGAGATGATAATTCGCATCCAAAGTGGAGAATTGGTAGTGAGACGAATGAATGATAAGACAAGAAATCAAGAGTACTGTGCATGGGGATTACTGACTTCATAAGAATTTTCGTCTGTCATGTTATTGAACCAGTACTGTGTGTACGAGTTTAACTGAAACGGGCCGTGGACATTTGCTGGTACAGTAAAACAATGAGTAATGCGCGATAAGGTTCGGGCGCTTAGAGTTGCTGACAAACTCACTTGGAATGTGAACTACGGCATGGAGACGTAGCCGTCCGATTGGCATCTGTGTGACTGTAAATCCCTGTAGTCGCGTGTTTACACTAGGTGTCAGGACAATTAGCTAGAAATGTGTCATCTTCTGATGCTCGCTGTGAACAATCCTTCAAGCTGCTGGAGCCAATGCGAGAACTGTCATTTCTAGGGAGCTCTCTATTAGAAGGATGGCTGCTAAAACATTGTGCAATGTGAAATAGATTACAGAATCGTTGACCTATCAATGGTTGTTGATTGCTATGGTTTATCAGTTCTAATGTTGAGAGTACTGTTGGGCGCAATTTATACAAGTAATTTGCCAAAATGACACATAATATGCATATTCTAAATATTTAAATGAAATTATAATTATTAATTCTTCGTATAACTAGATTGATTAGGTCCTGGTGCTGGTAAACTATTTATAATGTTGTTCTTAAGTCAAGTCTCTAGTAATAATCTGAATTGATAAGATCTGTAAATTGAATCACAATAAGTTACAAACAAATGACAGTGTAGCACAGTACAGTTGATATAGCTTGCAGAACAAAGCATCATTTTTGATATCTAGTCTGCTTTCAAACCTTCTGTGAACAGATGTATTCTAAAATATTGTCACTAATTATTTTGTACAGAAGAGAGTAGTTGATAAACAACAGAAAACACTTGGTTTTTTGACAATGCTGGCGACAGCAAATCCCCCAGCGCTGACTAAGTAACTGGAACACAGAAATCAATGATGTGGGACTGATGCCCGTTCTCACAAATGTAGGCAACGAGTTGACTCAGTCGGGTGATTCAAACTGCCAATTCCTCAAACTTTATTTATTGCATATGAAGTGAATTAATCCACACATTATAATAGCAAATGTAATTTAACTCCACGCTGGAAAACTAATGAAATGTATAAAATTGTTGATGAAAGATTTTCAATCATCACACAGTACTGTTGTAATTCTCCTTTAATAGATTTGTGAAGGATGTGCCAAGTCGCATTACTTCCCTTCATTATCAATACCTAAAGCGGTAGTTTAGGTACTTAGAATAGTGTGTTGAAGTTTGAGATGCCATACGTCATGAAATTTGTTGTTTTATGAGAAAAACTTAAATAACGACATGTTACGGGCCAGAATGTTGTATCTTGTCAGCGTGAGTTTAAATTTTGCTCCAAATTGCGAATCATGGTTATGTGTACCGGTCGGGCAAAGACCAGCGATGGCGGCACTGATTGGTTGACACAGCTACCACGCGACCTTCGGCTAAACGGCTGAATCGGACAATTTGGAAGCTGGCCCGTGCACATCGACGTCACAACATAAGATTTTTTTTGAAAAGACGTCAGAGTCATTTGAAAAAAGGAGAAGTTTAACTGTTCAGATTTTCACGACAAAACTCATATTTTTACCCCAAGTCACTATGAAGGTGTTTATTTATATTAATCTTGCACATTGGATATGTATTTCAGCTGAATTTTCATAAAGATGTTTTTTGTACGTGCAAATCAATGACAGCAATCTTAAACCTAGTCAATCTAAACAATGTCTTATTGTCTTTGAATATGCAACGACAACAGCACAATCTATATGGTTGATTGTTCTATAAATTTTTAGGGCAGCCAAACATACAGTTGTAACTTATTACATCCCAGCATTTTGTTTACAACTGTTTAATGTTTAAAATTCAGGTAGCCAATGTTGGGTGTCTCTGAGACTGTGTCTCGGTCGTCGAGACATGTCTCTGAGACAGTATTTTTGTGTGCTCTCGTGTCTCGTCTCGGTCTCTGGAGGCTAATTGTCGCGTCTCGGTCCTCGCTCGACGGAAAATGTCTTGGTCTCGTAGGCCGAGAGCATCAATGAGAACACTTAAAAACAGCTCAATTTGGAAGAGTCAACTCAGATTCTTCACTGCTTGTCTGGCCGCGCCTACAGACATAAAATGTCCACAATTATTTTAGATGATTATTAAAACGCGGGATTGGAGTACATAAGAGTACGAGATTAAGTGTTGGATACATTGAAATACAGTCTCTAGATTTGTCACTTTTAGTGAAGCAAAGTAAGCAAACTTAAAGGCAAGATAAACTGTCACTACAAAAGGTGTAGGACCCTAAAGAAGTAATAATCTGTCGATCGTCAAGAATACCATAAGACAAGTATTCAACTCTGAAAAGATACGCCTTTAGCAGAAAACCCCCTCCGCTTTTTTTTTCATGGATTTTTGATATCTGTCTTTCACAGTACGCACATGCACCGCCCGCTGTAAAAAACACACCCCTTATTACGCCATTTTTTTGCATAACCGCAGCATGGTGTAACACCATGTAATGACATTGACCCGCCTCTCCCCTGCCCGCGGGGGTTTGTTTATTCACGAGCTTCCTTGTCAAAGAGAAGAAAGTACAAAAAAATATAAGGTCCAGCCTCCATCAACAAAATTAAATTATGTAAACTGTGCAAAACATCTAAGTGTGTGTCTAGTGTTTGTGTGTCAGCTGATGTGTGTAGTGATAGTGTATGTGTGGTGTGTGTGTGGTGGGGGCTGAGGGGGTTTAGGGTACCAGTGCCTCATCACCTCACTATTTTACATGTGGATAGCAGTCCCTCTTAACCCCAACGCCTTTAGCATAATGGCATGAGTTATCCCAATCACAACTCCCTGGTCATGTACGGCTTCCAGTAAAGGCTCGAACACAGTTTTTTCCGTTTTAACAAATATCAAAATCCTTTATTCTCCGTTTTACAAAATATCAAATTTTCGTTTTTCTCCGAGTTGTAATTTAGCAGTCGCGACTTGAATTTGTGTTGGTAAAAATCACAAAGAATGTCAAGCTTCTAGCCCAAGGGGTTTTGATTCGGGTTGGGGAATATTTACAGGTAAACGCATGATTTTTTATTTTTTTGGGCTTTATACAAGCATCTTATCTTGTAAATAAGTTTAGTTTTATCCGAAAAATATTTAATAAATTTTACATTCGGGTGAAGTTTGCGTGGCATGAATTTCTTTTTTAATTTTTTACTGCAAAATGCTGTTTTCTGCGTTATACTAGTACCTCAAATTCTGGTGGATAAAATCTGGCAATGTGGAAAACTTCGGTCTTTTACTTTTCAGCCTTCACACCTGACGATAGGTTACTTACTTTATACAGGTGAGACATTCACATCAAGGGAAATGTCCGCCGCCAGTACACCTGCAAAGCCTGCCTCTCGATGATTATGAAATGATGATAAACGAGGATGATGATGATAGATGATAGATGATGATGATGATGATGATGATGAATGCAATGAATGATATCAGGAATTAACTTAAAATGGTAGTAAGTAGTCTATATATTGCTAATCAGGTAGGTGGGAATATGGAACGAAGAGTGGTGTGGCATTTCATAGAAAATAACTAGTGTCTCGTTCACTGTCTCGGGCATAGTGTCTCGGGTCTCCGTCTCGGTCTCAAAGGATTGCTCTCGGTCTAGGTCCCTCGTCTCGGCATGATCTAGGAAAAAGCAAGTGTCTCTGCTCTGTCTCGTCTTGAACACTAATTGTCTCGTCCCTCGTCTCGTCTCCGGCGTGAAACTGTCTCGGACCGCAACATCTGTCAGGTAACTACTACTACACATATTACTGTACAGTACTTGTATTGGACACAAAAACATGTACTTTACAATTTTGAAAGAAAAAAGGGGGGAAGAGGGAAAATAAAAATATGTTAACACTGAAAAAAAAACACATTGTCCTAATTAGTTTTTATATCTCAACATCATACATGAAACTGCCCGTACAATATCTGATTCTGCATGTAGGCCTACATGACATGCAGAGTGCATATATAACAAGAGTCACACAATAACAAGTTAGCAATAAGGATCCACGCTTTCCAACCCCCAGCTCGGTATTGTCGCAGGGAACCGGATACCCCTAATGGTGGCGTCACTATCTCCCTACTCCACCAGCCCACTGATTTCTGAAGCTACATCGTCTAACACGTCTAGCTGATTGTAACGTGATGCTCCCGAAACGGTGTGACAAGAAAAAATAAGGGTAGGAATACTGTGTGATATCTGTCACACTATGTAAGATCATATCTTCCAATACGGTTAAGGTCAGCTTTGCCATTTTTTTATCTTCAACTTTGAGGAAATAGAGAAAGCAGGTCAACCTTATGATGATTGGACTGTACATGTACAAGCATTAATATTTAAAGGCAAGGTTCACCCTCACATCAAGATGGTTTTAATAAATAATAATAATAATATTAATGAAAGTTTGGCGAAAATCCAACAAAGAATAGAAGAGTTATGAGTGACCTTTCAAAGTTTTAAATTGGTGACGTCACATGCGAGTAGTTCCCCAATTGTCATGTAATATAAATTCCATAAAGTGCCATTTTCTCAGAAAATTCAAATGATGTTACCTGTGCATTCAATATCATTTCATACATCTTCTATGAAGAAAACGAAATTCAATTATCATAAACCAATAGAAAGTGGCTATTTATTGAATTAATATTACATGGCATATGGGGAGCTGCTCGTATGTGACGTCACAAATTTAAAACTTTAAAAGGTCATAACTCCGTTTAATATTCTTTGTTGGATTTTCGCCAAACTTTCATTTATACATTGTATGTTTCTCTCATTGTTTTGCTTTTTTTTAAACCAACTTGACATCAGGGTGAACCTTGCCTTTAACACCAGACCAGACGTTGCCTAATGCCTAATGAACACTACACGGCTGATTAAAACTGGAAAAAGATGTGCAATCATAGGAATTTAGAAGAACATGAGTGCAGGCCAGAGAAGACTCTCAAACAGTGTGTATGCTGTACAGAAGTACAGAAGTGATCCACAACATTGTACAAATGAATCAAACATGCATGTAGTCACAGGTTAAAGGGAACACATACCTTAAAATGTGGTTTGATTGTTGGAAAGTTTACATTATTTGTATTGTTATTTAGAAAATATACATGTAGTATGCAACTATACATAAATCAGTATTACAGCAGAAGAAAACAATTGAATACAAATTAGTGAAAACAGGCCAAGAAGGATCTGAAGAAAGTTAACTTATTAACTAACAGCTTAAATTCTAAATAATCAATTGATGGAGATACTTAGGGCTGAGTCATGACGGTCAGTATTATCCGTTTAAAACGCCCGTCAGCAGCGTTAACACGCTTACAAATTTTCTGTTTGTTTTATACTGTAAACGCCATTTTTAGCCTGATTTGTCCTATTCTAAAACTGATGACATCAAAAAATCAAACTCTCACAATTTCTTTTTAGCGTAACACAAGAACTTAATATTTAACAGCTAATAATTCTCTAATTCTGTTCAAAAAACAAACTCCCAAAGATCTTTTTTAGCTAATAGGCAGAACTTTTAATGTTTAGGCAATATTTTTAATCTTAAAAACAAACTCCCAATGATCCTTGTTAGCGGCCCAAAAGGAACTTGATATTAGCGTAATAATGTCCGACCCTGAAAAATGAACCGACCAAACTCCCGACATCTTCTTTTTAACATGATTTTGCCGACTTGGAACTAAATCTGTTTGAACGCGGTAAACGGTCCGTTTAGGCAGCACCGTTTGAAAGCGAAAATTGTATTAACGGGATGACTCAGCCACTAAATGGAAGATTCACTTGAAGTTTAACAAGTTGCACATTCCGAGCTGGAGTAAGAAATTCCATGGTTTGAGAGACCGAAGCAACTTACAGGCAAAGAAAAAACGACATATTCGTGAGTGAATCATCGTCTTTGATTAAAAAACACATAATAACTGAGTCAGTTTTTACATGACACTTGGAGTGAGTCTGGGGTATTGATTGAATACTTTTGTAGACAATTGTACCTGTACAATGGTCTCATCACTAGTACAATAGCATGAGATATTTGGTAGATCACAGTCAGTTTCAAAATAGCCCATGCTGGTGCTATGGACAGTACTGACCAGCAATCTGCCAGTGTGGCCAGATAAGGCGTCAAAATCTGAAGTATATTTGCCTAGCTTGTGTGGCCCACTGTGTTAACATCCGCCTTTATTACTGTAAATGTAATGTGATAGTGATTGAAGAATGTGTAAGATGTAAGAAGAGAGAGAGGCGGGAAGAAGAAGAAGAAGAAGAGAAGAAGAGGAGCAGGAGGAGGATGGAGGGGAGTGAGGAAGGAGAAAAAGAGGAAGACCAAGAGAGAAAGAGTTGTGATGGAGAAAAGAGAGAGAAGAATTAATGAGAAGAGAAGAAGAAAAGGAAGCAGAAGAAGAAGGAAGATGGGAGGAGAAAGAAGAAGAAGAGGAGGAGAGGACGGCCAAGGAGGAGGATAACTATAGGAAGTGAGAAGAAAAAGAAGATGGATAGAGAGAAGCGAGATGAATTGATGATTTCGTGTGCAATGTTATTCTGCTCTCTGGTTACCGAGTAATGAAGACTATAATGATATATCAATTAATATCATTAAATGTATTGTGGCAACTAGTTGCTGGTCAAATGTATATTCCACAATGCTTATTTTTTAGAAATACCTCAGTATGGGTAATAGAACATATACATGAAGTGAAAAAAAATTTAGAAAACATAAGTTCAGTTTGAACACTGATTGAATGTTCATAAGAACCAAAAAAAAAAAAAAGCCTATGTTGCCTGTCAGGTCATGATAGGAGATAGGAGCACTGGGACAGTCTTACCACGAAGGTAATACAGACAATTGATAATTAATGACACTGATGGTCTGGCTCTTCCTTCAAACGTTTCAGTGTGTGTGTGTGTGTGTGTGTGTGTGTGTGTGTGTGTGTGTGTGTGTGTGTGTGTGCGCGCGTGTGTGTGAGTGTGTGTGTGTGTGCGCGTGTGTGTGTGTGTGTGTGCGCATGTATGTGCACGTGTGTGTGTGCGTGCGCATGTACATGCACGTGTGTGTGTTTGTGTGTATGTTTGTAATTGTATGTGTGTGTGTTTGTGTATGTTTGTGTGCATATGTGTGTGTGTGTTTGTGTGTGTGTTTATATATGTGTGTGTGTTTGTGTATGTGTGTGTGTATGTGTGTGTGTTTGTGTGTGTGTTTGTGTGAGTGTGTGTGTGTCACTGTACATGCATAAACTTCTACATTTACCTCAACACACAAAGTATATCTACCAGTACATGTACATGTACGTGTAGTACTCCGTACTACTGAGATTCTGGGAACTGGACATTTATCGTAGACACATTTTACGAGTGTATGTCACAACAAAATACATGTAGACACATCTCCCACAAAAAAATAAATGAAAAAAAAATGTTTAAAAATATCTTCTTAGATAATTCCAATTTGACAGTACTGCAAGGTTATGAGATCATGATTTAATTAATTTGATTAATAAATTACAATGTCTTCAAAGAATGTGTGTACATCTGAACAAGAAAGCATGACCATACATATTGTTTGTACAGTGTTTATAAACCTGAAATTTGCAAGAAAATCATAAAATAATAATTAAGCAATTATCCAAAATTTGGTTATTTGAGCACTGTTCATTTTGCTTTGTGTGTAATTTTGTTTTACAATATTATGCAATGCGTAGAAGCACATTACATGAAGCTAGTGATGTGCTACATATAAAATGGAAATTCAAATTGTTACCAACCTACAGTTTAGTAAATACATGGAGGTACACATCCGGAAGTGAACCAACCTCAGTGTGAAATAGATTTCCCTGGCTGATATGATAGATGTTACTTTAGAACTATACCTATAAAAAGAATGTAACAAGAAGTGTATGTACATGAACCTTTGACAGTCTAAATATAGAGTGACAAATCACTCAGTGGTGTCATATCTGGTAGCTGTGCTTTCAGCCACAAGAAAAATTAAGGACATTTAAAGGGAAGATTTATCCAGTGTTTGGCCAGCTGGTTTCTATTCCTATTGCAAGGACATGATTCCCAATTTATAAACTTACAGTACATGTAATTAATATTTTGTTCATTATCATTATGCTAAATAAATATAGATCAAACAGTTATTTTCCAGACAAAAAATTGTTACAGTATGTGTTATTAACAAACTTGTTTAAATTGTAATTCAGCTCAAAACATGTTATGTAGATTATTTGCTTCAAAACAATGTGGAAGTGATTAAAGAAACTAAGTAATTGTTCAGGGGCTTTTATTTATTTATTTATGTATTTATTTATTTATTAATTTATTTATTTATTTATTTATTTATTTATTTATTTATTTATTTATTTATTTATTTATTTATTTTTATTTTTTTTTTTTTTTTTTTTTTTTTTTTTTTACGTTTTTTTAAACCTAGTAGCATAAGATTATCACATTCCATGAAACCATAATTGTCTGGGTTCAGTAAATATAATAATACTAATACTATAATGTATGTAACTTCCGTTATGAGTGTTTTCCTAAGTCAACTGCACAAGAATTCAAAACCCCCAATATCATTTTTTTTTTTTTTAGATTGTGTACCGGAACCAACATTATGTAAGAATCATGTTTCCTTCATCCGCCACCATACATGTAACGTGTATGGCTGTACAATAAAATGAAAACAAATCAATTATTGGTGACAACTTAATTTGGATCTGTTGGTGAGATGACAGATCCGTATCATTGCTGCAATATTGCTGGTTATGTGAGGATGCACAATTCCTTTTATACAACCTCCAATTGTGACCCATCCATAGTAGAATTGGCTCTTCAGTCTCCCGGATCTATTCTTGGCAAATCGCAAAATAAAGCCATGTGCCGCAAGCAGATAAGTTTTGTATGTCTCTTGTTTTCAACTCGGTAGTTATACGCAGAGCAATGGTGGGAATAGTAAAATTAAACCTTTCAATGCCAAGTTAGAAAATAAAACAGGCAAAATCAATATACATGATTTGCTAGGTGGTAAAATGACAAGTATTACAAAAACAGAGTCATTTTATTTAAATCTTGACTTGACAATTAATTTGCTGGCATGAAATTTGAGCTAATTATCTTTTTCCTGATGTCATGTGTGGACATCATCAGCTCTACTTTTTTCTTTTCTTTTTTTTTACAGGAAGTATTATAAAATTGCCCATATTGATCACCACAAAGATTGTCAACAATTATCAAATTTAAATCTGACTCTAAAAAGTAATATCCGGTCACAAAACTGGAATAACCAAAATGCTTTTTCTCCTTCCCTGATTTTGACTGTTTTCATTGTTGTGTCATATTTAAACATGCATACAGCTTTTCAATTACATACCAAATTAATAATAAAATACATGTAGGCAGCATAACTTCCCAAATTGTGTCTTCTGTGGTGTTTTATTTGTCCATTCTGAAAGCATTATCATGTGTAGCTCAGATAGTGAAGTTTGATGATTTTTAAGTTGGACCTCCGTAATGTAAAACAACACTTGTTGTTGTCAGGGAAAACTTTCCCGGGAAATTCCAGTATTTCCCGCCCAGGTGGGAAATACTGGGAAGTGCTGGGAAGTACTTGAGATGTATAGGGAGGTACAGGAAAGTACTAGAAAATACTTCAGAAACACCTGGGCAATACTTAAAAACATTCAAGAAGTATATTGCAGGGCTCCACACTAACTTTTTTTTCTGCTTGCCCTTTGGGCAAGTGAAATTATCACTTTCAGATTTTTACTTGCCCGAATAAAAAATTTACTTGCCCGAAAAATAATGAAAAACATTAAAAATTATTTCTCACTAATTTTAACCAATAAGGCCATTTTAGAGCATTGGAAGTTTGTTATTTTGATTCTGGGGGTTGCAAAAGGTATGGTTTCTGAATTTTGAGAGGGATACATGTACATACAATGACATACATGTACATGTACATGTACAATGAAAAAAGGATAATGATGGAATTAGTATAATTTAGCTGAACAAACAATATCACACATATTTTGGTGACACTTTTGGTATAATTTTGGATGCTTTTT
>JZLH01S0467534.1:0-21153 GCA_001188425.1 Eucidaris tribuloides | reverse complement strand
TCGAATTTTCAAATAATATTTGATAGACAATTGCAGGTGATGAGGGACATATTTCATCATGCAATGATAATTGATATACATTGTTTGTCCATTTACTTTAAATTTAATGATCGAAGCGGTAACGCAAATCACCAATTCGTCTCAGTGACGAATTTAAATCTAGTTTATTGGTGTTCCGCGTAACCGCGGATCACCATAGATTTCGTCAGAATCTTTCTTTATTCGTGTTTCTTTCTAACAATTTCTTGTGTTCAAGATATCTCTTTAACGCCATCGTCAATAATCTTGTAACTTAGCATAGTTATGTCCCATGTCAATACCTCGCCACACAATTTTTTGTCAGTGTTCGAACTTGTCCGTGACGTCATCTATGACGTCATTTGTAAAAAAAAAGTTAGTGTTAACTTTCATCTGCAATATCTCCATCCGGCCGCCGAATAAAACAATCAAATTTGGCAGAGGTCAAGTAAAGGTCACGGGCCATCTGCTGGACCTAACCACGTGTGCGCGCGCGCCTCCACGTTCGTGTGCGCGCACGTCAAAGTTTTATAGGGCTCCAAATGACTTTCTGTTAACAGTTCTATATGTTTCAGGTCATTTGGAGCATTTTGGTACGCGCGCGTTTTTTTCGTGCGCACCCCGTTCCCGCCCAAATACCGCCGTTTTTTCGATGGATTTGGATTTCTGACTGAATTCTGCATCAAATAGAACCCTTTTCCGACCACCTGGACCCAAAATATTGCTTATAAGTCCGAAAAACTCAAATGCGCGCGCATTGCGCGCGTAGTGAATAGTTGGCATTTTTAAATCACTCATAACTCTCCAAAATTAACGGTGACCCCTACTTTTTATTGCTTATTCTGATAGACTATGATGCGTAGATAGCATTTAAGGTATCCCTTTCCATGACAAATTGTTGTGACGTCATATATGACGGCACAAAGAAAAATCACATTTTGCGCATATCTCATGACTGGAGTCGAGTAACATAACCAATGTTGGTACACAGTAACTTCAGGTTAAAGGTCATCACTGGTGTAAATCACAGTGCAAGCGCGTCACGTTGAACGTGTATGCGTGCGTTTGATTTTAATGTTTGGTGGCTCATTTTTTCGTAGTTTTTTCATACTTCCGGTATTTTGGCCAATAACTCCGCCATGCAGTGTCCTATCGACACCGGACCTTTTTCATTCGACAGAGAAAATTCTAAACTAAATTGGTCTAGGGGTATCGGAGAAGTCCTTGGGTGTCAAAATTCACCTTAAAGTTGACATTAAATTCGAAAATATGTTGATACTTAGCATGGCATTACCTTTAAAAGATATGATATACATGTATACATTTCAAGCATTGTTATATTTCTTCTCCTGATAGTGAATGATGCATAGAATGATGTGATATCACGCGTAACTTTGTATGTCAAACTGTGGTGACGTTCTCTGTGACATCATAAAGAAAAATATGTATTTCGTCCAAATCTCATGACTGGTGTAAAGGAAGATAACCAAACTTGGCACTCAAGAACTTTAGCGCAAAGGTCTTCACTGGTGCCAACCATGAGTGCGCGTGCGTCAAGACGATCGCGTCCGCGCACGCCGAAATTGAGATTAATGATTTGATAGAGAATTTATGATGAAAAGAGACAGCATTGAACAAGCAATGATACGTCATATACATGGTTTGCCACATTTACTTTAGATTTAGTTATCGGAGCAAATACGCGGATCACCAATTCGTCTCAGTGACAAATTAAAATCTAGTTGGTGATCCGCGTAATCGCGGATCACCATAGAGTTTGTACAATTTTTTTTCTTTATTTATTCATGTTTCTTTCTGGACATTTTTTGTGTAGACGATATCTCGAGAACAATGAGAGCAATAGTTTTGTAACTTAACATAGTTATATCCCATGTTAATACATCGTGAATGTCCTCTTGTCAATGTCAATAAATATCTGTGACGTCACGTATGACGTCAAAAGCCAAAAGTTAGACTTGACCTACATTTGCAATATCTCAAGCCGGCGGATGACTAAAATAACCAAATTTGGCAAAGGTCAAGGTGAGGACCATACCTCGTGCGCGCGCGCGTCACGACGGGCGCGTAAAATGCAAAAATACTCCAAATCAATTCTCATCGACAGATGTATACCTTTCAGGTCATTTGGAGCATTTTGGTGCGCGCGCGTTTCGTGCGCACCCCTTTCCCGGCCGAATATCGTCGTTTTTCAATGATTTTGGATGTCCCACTGAATTCTACATCAATTACAACCTTTTCCCGACCACCCGGACCCATAATATTGCTTACAAATCCCCAAAAAACTAAAATGCGCGCGCATGCGCGCGTAGTCAATTATGGGCATTCTTAAATCACTCTTAACTCTTTAGAATTAAGGGTGACGCCGACTTTTTATTACTTATTCTGATAGACAATGATGCGCAGATAACATTTCAGGCATCTCTTTTTATGCCAAAGTGTTGTGACGTTGTCTATGACGTCACAAAGTAAAATCGTTTTTCGTCCATATCTTGTGACTGGAGTTGTGATATGTGACCAAACTCGATACACAGTAACTTCAGGTGAAAGGTCATCCCTGTTCTTAATCAGAAGCGCGTGCGCGCGTCAGGACGAACACGTACGCGTGCGTCAATTTGAAAGTAAGGTTTGATGCAGAATTTAAGGTAATGATGGGCAGTATTGAAATAGCAATGATACCTCATGTAGTTTCGTCGCATTTTCTGTACATTTAGTTAGCGCAGCGGTTACGCGGATCACCAATTCGTCTTAGTGACGAATTAACATCTAGTTTATTCGTGTTTATTTCTGGTCACTTTTTGTGCATCAGATATCTCAAGAACAGCATCGTCAATCATCTTGTAACTTAGCATAGTTATGTCCCATGTCAATACCTACAGAATGTCCTCCTGACAACGTCTGTGACGTCATCAATGACGTCATAAGTCAAAAGCTAGTCCTAACCTATATTTGTGATATCTCAAGCCGGCAGTCGAATAAAAAAACAAATTTGGCAGAGGTCAAGCTAAGGTCAAGGGTCAACTTTTGGACCTAATTACGTTTGCATGTGGAATACTTGTGACGTCATCTGTGACGTCACAAAGAAAAATCGTATTTCGCGCATATCTCATGAATGGGGTGGATTAAAATAACAAAACTTGGTACACAGTAACTTCAGGTCAAAAGTCATCACTAGCGCTAATCATAACTGTCCGCGTGTCGCGACGAACGTGTACGCGCACGTCGAATTTTCAAATAATATTTGATAGACAATTGCAGGTGATGAGGGACATATTTCATGATGCAATGATAATTGATATACATTGTTTGTCCATTTACTTTAAATTTGATGATTGAAGCGGTAACGCGGATCACCAATTCTTCTCAGTGACGAATTCAAATCCAGTTATTCTTTGGAGTTCTTCTCTTGCTGGATTTGGCAATGGTTTGCAACCTAAAGTAAACAATGATTCACTTGGTTATGGCATGCATTCTGCGCACGGTGGTATTGAAATGCGCTAGCGCATATCTTGACCGTGTTGGCAAAAAGCGGTTTCTATATCATACACCATGAAATGTTCATGACCTACTCATGCAAAAGCTTGGCCAAAGGATGTATGTGACAGATACATCTTTTTGCCATAAATTTGTCTTTGATTTTCGCGGCGCGCATATCACGTATGTGGCAGATACACCCTTTTGCCATGTTCCGAAGCTGACTGTGCTCAATCATTTTGTTGGCAGAAAGGTGAATCTAACAGATACATCTTTTTACCCAAAATCATTGAGCTCAGCAGCGGCTGGCTTGGGGCGTATCTATAAGATACATCCTTTTGCCATGAAACGATAGGATATTTTTGAAAAAAAGTGCTGCAGATAGCCCCTGTTGTCTTGAAAAGGAAAAGTCCTGCAATTACGAGACCTAGATAAATGAAAAGAGCGCCCTCTAAAACCCCCCAAATGCAAAAACCTGAAAAAGTCAAAATTTGCAGATTCACCCTTTTGCCATGTGACGGCCGCACGTGCAACAATAATGGTCTAGTGAAAGCAATAGACAACATTGTCCATACCATATACTCTTAAAATGTTGTCCCCCAAACTTTTCATCATTCGGTTGTTTAAGTTTAAAGTTTAGCTTAAAGTGGTTAAGTTACGACCTATCCCAATAACTTAGATAGGCATGATGTAAAAGAATAGGCATTATCATTTAAATCTATATATCTACATTTAATATTAAAATATGGGGTGGATTAAATTGAAATAATTAAGATAAGAACTAAAAGTAGTGTTCCTATCCAAGATGATTCCACAAAACCTGAGATCGTATAATTCATGAATGTTACAAAACAGTTCAACGACATTGTAACTTGTCCCACTCAGAAAAAATACGCTCGCCACTTTGCATTCAATAAAATCACACTTGTATGTGTGTGTGTGTGTGTGTGTGTGTGTGTGTGTGTGTGTGTGTGTGTGTGTGTGTGTGTGTGTGTGTGTGTATGTGTGTGTGTGTTTGTGTATGTGTAACTGTGTATGTACGTGTGTGTGTGTCTGTGTGTTTGACTTTTCTTCTAAAAAAAATATGCAATGCCTCTCATTTGATACATTCAAATAATTCTTTCAAAATAGTTGGGCGCATATTGATTTCTGTACCCTCGCAAACAATGCCTCCTAGTAAATGAACAATGTGAAGGTTCCGCGACACTTTCACGGGAACAAAGGTTTGAAAGTGGTTTGGATTGTCTGAAGGGTACTAAACAAATTTGGCTTTGATAATCCTCTTCAAAATGTCAGCAATTTTTGGCAGGGGTAAAAATGGGTACTACAAGGGTCAAAATTGAAAAGTGGTCTAATTGGTTTGGATATTAAACCAAATTACTCGTCTTAGCAAGCAGAATCCAAAAAGGTATAATTTGTCCTATGTCCGACCATCCGTTAAGTCACTATAACCACAGATGTGGAAAGGTCAACGCACTTTCGGTCAACGGTCAAATTTCTAAATTGACTGATTTTAATATCTAAATATATGTTTTCTGACATGACTTATTCAACTAAGAAACTTAAAACCACCAAAAAGGCAATCTTGCACTTGAAATTAAAAAAAAAACGTATTAAGACAAGATGCATAGAATTGCATGTACAGATTCTGTATACGCCTATGTTAAAGTACATAAACATGGTTTGTGAAATTTCGAGTCTGAGATTGCCTTTGGGGTGATTTTAAGTTGTTTAGTTGAATTAGGCATGCCAGAAAGCATATATTTACAAATTAAAATCAGTCAATTTGGGTAATTTAAGAGCTTGATCCATGACAGAAACTGCATTGACCTTTTAACAGTTTTGGTCATAGCAACTTAACGGACAGTCAGACATATGGCAAGCTATACCTTTTTGGATTCTGCTTGAAAAGACGAGTAATTTGTTGTTTAATTCAAACCAATTCACTTTGTTTTTAAATTTGACCCCTGCCAAAAATTGCTGACATTATGCAGAGGGTTACCCAAGTCAGATTTGTTAACTTCCCCTCAGACAATCCAAAACCACTTTTAAACCTTTGTCCCCATGAAAGTGTCACGGAACCTTTAACATTATTCAATTACTATCCTGTTCATCCAAGCGAGAACACAGTACACTAAAGTGATACCAAAGGATGCAAAATAAAACACACTTTCAAAACGTGTATGTTAGCTTTCTCTTCATAGCTAATTTTTAAAATAACTAGCTTTTAATTCGTCACTAAGACGAATTGGTGATCCGCGTAAACGCTCCGATCATTAAATTTAAAGAAATTGTGACAAACAATGTATATCAAATATTATTGCATGATGAAATATGTCCCTCATCACCTGAAATTGTCTATCAAACATTATGAAAATACGACGTGCGCATACGCGTTTTTCGGGACGCGCGGATGGTTATGATTAGCACCAGTGATGACATTTGACCTGAAGTTACTGTGTACCAAGTTTTGTTATTTTAATCCACCCGTTTTATGAGATATGCGCGAAATACGATTTTTCTTTGTGACGTCATAGATGACGCCACAAGTATTCGGTATGCAAAGTAGTGCCTAAACTGTTATCTATAGATCCTAGGCTATCAGAATGAGCAATACAAGGTAGGGGTCATCGTTTATTCTCGAGAAAAATGACTGATTTAAAATTTAATTTTTAAACGTACGCGTCCGCGTTCGTCGTGACGCCCGCACGCATATGATAAACACGCATGATGACATTTGACATAAAGTTACTGTGTACCAGGTTTGATTATGTTACTCGACTCCAGTCATGAGATATGCCCGAAATACGATTTTTCTTTCTGACGTCATAGATGACGTCACAACACTTTGGCATAGAAAGCGATGCCTGAAATGCTATCTACGCATCACAGTCTATCATAATAAGCAATAAAAAGCAGTAGTTAGGAGTGATTTAAAAATGCCGATCAATCAGTATGCGCGCAATGCGCGCGCGTTTACGTTTTTTGGACTTGTAAGCGATATTTTGGGTCCTAGTGGTCGGGTAAGGGTTCTAATTGATGGAGAGTTCAGTCAGAAATCCAAATCTATCGGAAAATGACGTTATTCGGAAGGAAAGGGGTGCGCGCAAAAAAAGTGCGCGCTTACGCGCGCGCGCCAAAATGCTCCAAATGACCTGAAACGTAAACAATAAAAAGTGATTTGGAGCATTTTTGCATTTTACGCGCCAAGTTGACCCTTGACCTCAACTTGACCTTTGCCAAATATGGTTTTAATCGACCGCCGGCTCGAAATATCGCAAATCTAGGTTAAGTCTAACTTTTGGCTTTTGACGTCATAAATGACGTCGTAGATGCTCTATCACATTGTCGAGATAACCATGGCGAGATATTGACATGGGACATATCTACAGTTACAAGACTAATGCCGTCTTCGTTCTTGAGATATCGCGTACACAAAAATGATTAGAAAGAAACATGAACCAGGAAAAAAAATCTGACGAAATCTATGGTGATCCACGTTTACGCGGATCACCAATTAGCAAGTTCACACTGGAATTTTGCATGTGAATTATTCGAGTAATGAATTAAACTTAAAGACTGAGCCAGCGATTTGCAAGTCCATTACTTCCCTGCATTAAGATCATTATCAATACCAAACGGTAGTTTAGTACTGACAAATGGTGAGTTGAAAGTTTGAGATCCATACGTCATGAGTTTGTTGTTTTATAAGAAAAACTAATAACGACATGTTACCAGAATGTCGTTCTTTCCGTGAGTTTAAATTTTGCTCAAATTGCGAATCGTGGTTATTTGTACCGTCGCCAGACAAGCGGAGGGCACTGATTGGTTAAACAGCTAACCTCCGCGCGACCTTCGGCTAACGGCTGATCGGACAATTTTGGAACGGCACGTGCACGTTTGCGGTCGCGGATTTTTTTAAAAGGCTTCTGAGTCATTTGAAAAGGATGAAGTTTAACCATCCAGATTTTCACCAAAGCTCAATATTTTACCCCAAGTCTCTATGATAGGTGTTTATTTATATCAATCTTCACATTGGATATGATTTCAGCTGATTTCATTCATTTAGATGTTTTGTGACGTGAAAATGAATAGCCCAATCTTTAAATTAATTAAAACCTGGATATTTTCTTAAGCATTCCATACGAATTGAATAAAGCATGGTGTGTGATAAATGCTTTGCATTTTTAGACAAGTTTCTGGTGAATGATAAACAAATATTTTCTTCTCACAAAACCAGTAAGCATGTATTGAATTTATACCAGTCTCAACATTGATTCCCATAGAGCAAATATAATCGGCTGACTATAAGAACTCATGTAGCACATTCATTTGTTTTTCAGATTTATTAAAAAACTAGAGCAGTTCGACTGCGCGCAGTCGATGGGTATTCCTCCACATTCGACACTATACCACCCAATTTGATTGAAAAGCCTTATGCATGCATGTACCCCATTTGATCAGAATTTTGTAAGTTACCTTGGTAATGAGACCAAATGAGGTTTATATAAGCCCTTGTGACCTTTAATCTATGACCTTTTAAAATCCAAAATGTAATCAGTTCATTGGGCCTCATACTGCACTGCAAACTTCAGCCAAGTCACATTAAAATCCGACAAGTGATCCTTGAGTTATAATGTTACTGATATCAAATCAGATATGTATATATGAGGCCTCGTGACCTTTCAACTCCGAAATACAATCAGTTAATATGTGCTTTATACCAAACACTTGAACCAAGTTACATTGACTTCTGATAAACCGCTAGTGAGGTATTATGGTAACAAGTCCAAATCAGGCATATAGGAAGCTTTGTGACCTTTGACCTTTCACCGATCACCTCCAAAATCTCATGAATTTATCGGTGCCTTACAGTACATACTCTACCCTAGTTTCTCAAAATTCCATGAGCTATTCTTAACGTTATCGCCTAAAAGACAACAGGTATGGTGCCTCGTGACTTTTACCTTTGACTCATAAGCTCTAAAATCTAATCAGTTCATTGTTCTATTATAATACGTACTTCACCTAAGTTACATCAAAATCCCACCAGCGGTTCTTAACATATCAAATCCTTTGTGAAACTAAGCCCGTGGGTGCTTTCCGCGTGCGCGCACTCTATAGCAATGCCACTGAAAATATGACATTTTCATATTAATTTCTAAGCGATCTTTTACTTTCTTCATGGTCTAGAGGTTTGCAACACAATGGTAAATTGGAACTAAAACCGTCGTTTTTGGCACATTTTTTTTGCCATTGTAACAAATCGACAAGCTTGATATACTATTGACACAAGATTTATGATAATCAAAGATTTCTCCTTAAGGTTAGATCTAAATATGTGACCAAAGTCAACGCTATGACCCCCGGAATTGAGTCTAAAGACTTCGTTTTTGGTAAAAAAAAAAATGTCGTGGAAGATCCCCGTTTTTCTCATTTTTTCTGTCTGTGCCGCTTCATAAAATGAAAGTGCGAGATCTATAAATATATTGACGATGAGGAAATGTAGTGGAAAGTCTGAGGATTCAAAAAATGTCAAAATCAAATTTCATTGGCTAGGAGAAGGCCCGCAGAATTGGCAAAAACAATCACAGATACAATTTTCTCTCACTGAAAAATCCACGCGTGTCTTTATTATTATGCGTTCATGTATGAATGCAAACAATAGGCATGCTCCTACAGCGCGGCGAGAGAGCACTAGTGCATGACTAGTGCGTATTATAACCTCGTATTTCTCTGCGTAAAAGAGGATCGTCTTCTGTTGTTAAGAAATTGATATGCTACACGTTTTTGTCATTTATTTTATGAAAAAAATTCTCACTTTCATCGTTAGTTCCACTAATATGATGCGGATGATATAATTTTATTAACGTTTTATATTTGAAATTAATGCAAAAATGACAATTGCATTCGGCTTTTTGGGGTCAAAAACAACCCTTTCTGACCAAATAAACAAAACGGTACATAAATTCATTTTTTCTGTAAACATTGTCGACTTCAACTGAACATAATTTGTCTGTCTGATATCGTCCAGCTTAGTTCCAATGAGTTATTTCTATTTTTTTTACTAAGCTTTCCCATGATATAAAAATTACGTTAATTGGTTAAATATTGCGTTCGGCTTTTTAGCTTTAAAGATATATTTTCAATCCACAAGCCAATGGCACGGCCTGTCTTATCGACTCACTTTGTACTCAAAGCATACCTATACTACGTGGTACGCGCGCGCAATGAACACACAAGCGCTAGCAGATTTTTTTTTTTTTGAAGTTTCGACAAGTCACTCGATAACCGAGGAACCCTGTCCAAGCTAGCCTCAATTTTGCACCTAGTAAGTTAATCTACAAGGTAAGAAGGGAGTATGACGTTCAACATGCTATGTCTTACATGATTTAGAGCTAACTTCTTATCGAACTTTCAAAATAAATCAATATTTGAACAAAATTCTAAACTCTGACTAAACCAACTGTACGTGCAACTGACACGGTACACAGAACAACAACTATTCCATTGCAACCTATGAGAGTAGACCTGTTGCAGTAACGTATGCGCAGCGAGCCGTACTGAGGCCAGGCCTATTAGGTCAAATCTTGTCTAACTCCCGGGCGAGTATACCTAGAGGATATAGGTTTTTGGCTTAGGAGAACGTTAGATATTATGGTCGGACAGTGGCGAACTACGGGGGGAGCACGGGGGGCACGTGCCCCCCCCCCCAATCGGCCGCAAGAAAAAAAAAAACGAAAGAAAAGAGGAAAGAAAAAGAAAAAGAAGAGCTGGGGTGAACCGAGTTAGACATTGGTCTAAAATCACCTTTTGAGATAGACTTATGAGACTACATGTAATCCTTATGTTAAGTAAACTTGATTTTTTTTTTATCTTAAACTTATTGAAAACTGCCTAATATAGGCCTATAGTTCTGTTCGTCTATTTAAAGTGGCCGTGTATCGTGCACACAATGTGAATGTTCGGGTCTCATATTACAAAATAATAATGACAGAGATGCCTGCACGTACAGTTCAGCACTTTTTGTGTATTTCACTAAACATCCAGATGAAGTCAAGTCACTCTTATCGAGAGGAATATAGTGAGCTGATCACAGGTCTAACCGCTTAGACCTTTGACGCTAACCGCTTAGACCTTTGAATCTTTGACGAGTGTTTTCTTGGTGTTAGTAGAATTGTTTTGGTTATCAGTCGTTGAAATGTTTCGGAACATAGATACATCTTTTGTGTCAAATATAAACATGTATTTTTTTAATGAACAAGAATGTTTGTTGTTCGTCAAAGTGCTCAAATTGTTGAAAGAACTTAATGTGATTATGGAAGCTTCCTCGTCTGGTCGGACAAATTTAGGGTTCGATTTCAGAAAGCCAGAATGCACAACGGAATGAGTTTACGACTTCTCCCCTTTGCCCCAAATGAATTATTTTAGCTTCAATACCGCTCGCTCGCAGGGTTACCTATATAACTTACTTCAAACCAGCGATAGCAGAGGCAATATTGCAGATACACTTATCAAAATCAAACAATTTTGTGTAGAAATTCCTCCTCCAAAATCCATCACTTGCGTGTTATTTGCATGTGTGTTTTTCTGCATTCCTCAGTACGAAATTAAATTAAGATCCCATAAAGCATTAATTTCAAATCAGATAGAAGGGTTATATGAATTGAATAAGAGGCCTGTAGCCGCAGGGGGTTGCGTCAGGTGCGTATGCTCCTCCCTCATCTGAAAGGTACACTTTTTTTCAAAAAAACACATGTTTTTGAAAATTATTGTTGAATGTTCATTAAAAAATGTTAATAGAGGGTCAAAATATACTCATAAAACTGCTGAAACTCATGAACTTCCAGGGCCTCCGCCCCTGACCCCCATAACTTTTACTATAGGAAGTGAAAAAAGATTGAAAGCGGGTGGTTTTTAATTAGTTTTGACTGTTCATTTCACAAAACAATAGTGTTATCACAAGGTCAAAATGAGCTCACAAATTGTTGGAACTTATGGGCTTGAGGGGGCTCCGCCCCCAGACCCCCAACAAATTATCACCATTTTAGAAAATAAGCTCCTATCAGGATTTAAGAATAAAAAAAGTTATAGCTTCGGAAGTGCCAAAAGGTTTGAAAGCGGGGGATTTTTAGCTGTAAGTGACTATCTATTTAACGAAACAGGGGGTTTGCAGAAAATCAAAATGGTCTTGTGAAACTTCTAGAACCCGAGAACTTCAGGGGGCTCCGCCCTCTGACCCCCACCTGGGGATTCTAAGGCGCCCCCCTGGACTCTACCCGTTAGTATGGTCAGCCCCTATACCCAGCAAAAAAATAGGTTCAATGGCCCCTGTCGAAAATCCCTTTTCTTCATTTATGCACCTCTCCCCCTTGAAAATTGATAGCTTCGGGCCCGAATAAACATTTACACAATTCCATTTGTGCTCACATTGCAGTTTTCAATTATTTCGATTCACTAAGAAAGAACACATCACAAAATGCCAGTTTACTTTCTGGACTTTTCAAAATTTTCCAAACACGCCTCGCTCGCTACGCTCGCTCGGGCGAATGTTTTCTGACTAATCATGACATACATTGCAAACACTTATTTTCTGTAAAAATAAACATGAAAATGGCGATTGCTACCTCACACGAATTCCATTTGTGCTCACGATTGGCAGTTTTAAATTATTCCGATTTACTTAGAAAGAACACACAACAAAATGGGGGCGCGGGGTTGAGGTGTGCTTCTTGCCACTTTTCAAAAGTTTCCAAACCGCTTCGCTCGCAGAATGTTTTCTTTACTATCCAAAACCAGACATGCAAACACATAATTTTCTGTAAAAATAAATCATGAAAAATGGCGATATTTATTACCAATTACAAAAAAAATGGTTAATGGGTGGTAGCACTTTAACAAGAAAACCTAGCATTTCAATATGTACTGTACGCTTGACGTACATGGCGCATTAAATTCATCATCTGAAAATACAATTTGGGTGAGCGACTGGGTGCCCCCCCCCCCCCCAATGAGTTGACCCACGGTACGCCACTGTGGTCGGAGTCTAAGTTTAATTTGTCAGACCTTACCAGAACAAGAAGCAGATGCAGATCATAACGTCGTCGTGATAATTACACTGTCCAAGTTAACGTTAAACGTTAGGTCAGGACGTCTAGCGTACGTGTTGCGCGGGCGTGTGTATGATGTGCGTGTGAGTGACATTTTGCTACTTAATGCAAGTAAAAGTGACGTGCAGGGCCGGGGATGTAAAAGAGCTGCTTCTTCCTAGCTTTCTGCGTTGTGTTTGCTGTTTCGTGTACAGAAATCACATACGACCCCCTAAAGAAAGTCATTTGTCATTCCGTCCCTGTATGAGAATACCAACCCCTTTCCACTATGGAGCAGGCGTAACTTAATATGTGACAAGCCTAAATCAGACATGTATTAGGCCTCATGACACTTGACCTTTCAACTCCGAAATCTAATCAGTTCATTGGTGCCTTATAATACACACTTCACCCAAGTCACATTAAAATCCGACCTGTCATTCTCAAGTTATCGCGGTAACGAGCCCAAAGCAGACATGTTTTAGGCCCTGTGACCCCTTGACCTTTAACCTTTCAACTCCAAAGATCTAATTAGTTCATTGTTGTTTCGTAGTACACACTTGGTCCTAGTTACATCAAAATCCGATAAGCTGTTCTTACGTTATCGCGTTAACGAGAACCGTAACGGACGGATGGAAGGACGGACGGACAACGGACGGACAACCTGAAAACATGATGCCTCCGGCAGCTTCGTTGCCGAGGCACAAAAACCTATAAGCCTTACAATCACGACAGACAAAGGGGGAAAACTATCTGTGGTAACAAACAATGCCAAATATTCAAGCACATCATTACCGACAAATCGTCGTTTTATTTCTGCACTAGACGTTCGGGCATCAAGTTCTGCTCAAGTTACATTACATTGAAGAAACTCAGCAACTTCAGGTAGATGTAATTTGGCAGTGAAAATATCTGCAGATGCCCAATACACATTTTGACATGTAAGTTCCCCTTTTTGGGTTAGTCCCCCCCCCCCCACTTAAAGGGAATAACATATTTCATATATCAACTGTCACATTTTTCGCAGCTAATGTCGGGAGGGTTAGACTAGTTTATGTTTTAAGTGTTACTGTACTATTATAATAGTTGAAACATTTCTATAATGACAGCGATTTATATCAATTCCAGTCTTTACCAGTCTGCCTAGTCTACTTGAAATATCAGGTTTACCATTTTGCTCCACAAAGTATTTCCCAATTTCACGAATATATATTGTGTCTTACCATGTTTTTTCTCGGACTCTTCTGAAGGTTCTGGCATTGCATATGCTTTATTTCCAACACTATGAAGTGCATCTATTCTAGACTGCCACCCTGTTTTGGCCTGACTCGTTTCTTTTTCAGCCAACAGTTCAACAAACTCCAAGATTCTCAAAGGATATGGCTTCATTGCAATCTTTGCCATTTCCCCATGCATACTGTGGCTGGAAGTTATTATCTCTGGAAACAGGAGACCATTGACGTCGGTATATTTGTCATATTGATCATCCTTGATGTTTTGAACTGTAAGTTTATTCAAGAACAAAAAAAATAAGTAAATTGTAAATTTATTTAGTTTTTGGCTAAAAGCACTTCTTATAAAGATTTGTGTTGCGTCTTCTATACTATCATATAGTAACTGCTAGATGTAAATGATAATTTCACATTACACGCGCGTGTGTGTATACATATATAAATCTCTGTAAAATGCGTGCATTATAACACTTATAATGCAGTCTCCACGCCGATTTTTATCTTCACGCAATCCTACTTTCTTTCTTTCTCATTTTTACACATTCCGTCTTTGTAAAAAAGGCAAGGCAAATATTTCCATACATAATGGCTGCAGATTTCCAGACTTAATTTGGCAGGATACGATATTATTTTTAATATTATACCACAAAAAAATGGAAGGATTATGTCGATATCAATTCATCAATACCACTTCACCATTAAATGGAATATGGACATGTGCTGGTAAAATTGAAAATATCGGCTTTCACATTAATGACAAAGACAATAGTTCTGCAGGAACCTGTTTGTACAGGCAGGTTTGGATCTGTAATACTATACATTTTAGTAGCCCGAAGAGATAATGTACTGGTTGCCAAATAAAGAAATAAATTTCACATCGTCACCAAATTTTCATATTACATCACAATTGTTTTCATGCAGGCCATATTCTGAACCAAAAAACTAAAAAAAAGTCTACTTAGTCATTGTTTCGTTAAAAAAAAAAACATTTTGTTCTTAGTGTAGTCGTGTTACTTAATAGAAGTTAAATGATCAAAATACCAGACCTATATATTAATTTTCCCGGATTTGTTATATTCTTACCCGATTTTTGAATGAACTCGGCAAAAGGATCGAAGTTTCCTTGCTTGATCTTTCCCGTGATGTCTGCCAGATCTCTGACATCCCTAAGTGTTTGTACTCTACATTTCCAACCGGGCTTGGCCTGGTTCTTTTCTGATTCAATCAACAGATCCACATACTCGACGGTACTGAGAGGGTTTGGCTTCAGTGCAATCTCTTCCAACCGCTTGATACTGCGATGAGATGTTTTAATCAGTCTAAAGACAACATGTTGGACTTCTTTAAATTCAGTATGGTGTTTCCTGATGACTTGTTCGACATTCATTTTCTTACCAGTGGCAACCTGATATCGCTGTTTGACCTCATCAAAAGTTCGTGTCTCGATATCCTCATAGCACTCAAACCTGTAATTCATGTTAAAATGGACATTCCACTCACACTTGCCTGGACATTTCATGCAAACACCTTTCTCCTTATCCATGGCATCACAGCCCCTCTTCTTACTGTCGTCTCCAATTTGGCATGGGTAATCACATGTAAAATGACACTTTGAGCAATTTGTTACGTGTTCACCACTTATTGGAATCTGTCTGGATTTGGAAACTAGAACCTTAGATTCAAAATTCTGATTCGCTTTTATTTCTGCTTCATTTTGTTTTAGGATTTGTTCTTCATTACGCAACTCTTCCAGTTTACACAGCCCAACCTTAATTTGAGGTCGCAAGCCTTCAATAGCCTCTTCCAAACACTTCCGCTCCTTCAGGACTTCTCTGGTAAGGGTTAAACTTCTTGGTTCCAAGTTATCGAGAGCCTTGAAAAAATTATCCAAGCCTGTGATCATCATCCTCCAAAACATCTCATCAAAACTGTAGGCATCTCTTTGTCCAATGGCGGTGCACATCGAGGTTCCTTGTGCTTTAGTGACTGCAAACAATGCTGAATTATTAAATTTGAACATGGTGTCGTTGCATGGGATCGTTGTACATTTTACTGCATTGACAACTAGTGGTTTCTGGCCATCACAGAATGTGACAAGGAGTAAGATGTGGGTGATATATCCTTACCGAATAAGGACAGGATTGTATCAAGCACGTACCGCTGAGTGGGTAAAAGGCGTACCTGCGATGCTTGGGCTACAATACCAATGGCGTCAATGTGATCTACATGTTGAGATTCGGATGATGAGAAGAAGTGCCGTATTTGATCAATGATGACTTTGTCACGTCCGATTGTGTCTCCGAATCCTGGTGTATTAATAATTGTCAGCGTGTAGTCAATGTTGTGATGTTCGTTTTCTTTGATAGTGTATGATGTTACGGTTTGAGTATGGCGGTGTACTTGTGACATCACTTCCTTCTCGTCAATAATGTTAAATCGAAATTCGTCGTTCCAATCCACATTTAGGATGTAGTTGATCATCCCGTTAATCAGAGTACGCTTTCCAGCCCCTGTTGCACCAATAACCATTATCACTTTGTGGTGCTTGATCCCCGTTGCAATCATAGATTTGCCTTCAAAGGTGTAACTACGGTACGCTCCGCTCACTTTCGTTTGACTCAAGGGTATATGATAAATGGTTGGTTTCCCTTCGAATTCGCAGCCTTTCATAAAAATCTTAGCCTGTTTGGTAATAGATTGGGCATACGTGGCAACTGACACATTGAGTGGGTCACTTTCCATACTCTTCCCAGCATTCCCACACACAGCAATTACCCAAACACTGTAAGTTAGGCCAGATTTAAGCTTTTCGATAGTACACAAACGAGATAGACCAACATTGTCTATTGAGTAAATCTGGTGGCCGCTGCTGGCCTCGAATGGGTGTTCACGTTGTTTGATCTTGACCATGTAATGTGTTATCTGCACACCTGTACCCATCACAGCTGGCTGATCCCATGTGATGGTTAGACTTGATTCAGTCGAGTTAAGTTTCCTCACATAAGTTGGAGCGCTAGCAGGAAGTGTTGTGAATGGCTCAGTTATATCACTGAAATAACTTGACCCATCCCTAGAAACCGCAGCTACCAGGAACTCGTAGCGAGTGACAGGCTGTAAGCCTTTGATGGTTATTCTACTTTCGTTGGTACTTGTACGAACTTCTATCCAATCGGATAATCCATCACGTTGTCTGTACTTGACCATGTAATGTTCTATCGTTACATCCTCACCCACTAAAGCTGGCTGATCCCATGCGATGGTTAGACTTGATTCAGTTGCTTTAAGTATCCTCATATTTGGTTGAACACATGCGAAATACTCAGTATTATCACTGACAGTTATTTTAAAAAGCTCTGCAAACACTGGCCATCTGGAATTTGTAGCAAATGGGAGGTTGCGAGTCTCTTTTCAGTAATACCAATGACAGTTGTCCACATTTCTGCGGAAGATAAAAATAAAGAACTAATTTCAAATGTCGACATAAGTTTCTAATATTCATACGGATACATGAAAATATATTGTATATCAAAATCCATGTGATGAATGCTTTACAACAGCTCTCCTATCGCTCTCTTAATGTTTGGAAGTTTTGTCTAATGCTATTCAGTGAGCAGGCACGAATTTTGAACTAGAGGTTGATCTTACTGCAAGGATACTAGTGTACATTTTTTGGATGATATTTAACTTTGACAAGGAATCAACGATTTTTTTGTTCCTATCTGGCTACAGCTTGGTGTATCTAGTAAACATCTTGCCTCATACAACTGCAGCAGACAAGCCAAGCACGAAAACCATGAGGGTTCCCTGAATGAGAACCTGAACCTGACTATAATACTCTTTATTGGAACAAAAGAACATATGCCATTCGTGCACTTGGATCTGCCTTGTTGTACACATACCTACCATTGAACATTCTCAGCATGTCATTACTGGGAATCCTTACCTGCCATCTTGGAATGTTAGCAGATTTAAGCATGTTGGCAAGTGTGTTTCATACTACAGTAATTCTACTGCATCTTTTCGTGTTCCTTTGCTGGTTGCTTTTAATGTACATCCAGACCTAGATCCTGTTGGCACACAGAATAATGACTGTATTGCCAGCAAGGATTTCCAAAACGACAGGATTGGAAGCAAAGGCCAGTTTCTTTGTTGTGCATTGAGCCAGGTCTGCCACAGCATTGAAATGCAAATTATGTTCGCAGATGCGTAGAACTTCACGGAACAGCCACACGAGTGCTACTGCGCACGCTCACAATTTCCTTCAACTGACCCCTAGGTCACCAGAACAGTTTCATATAAAATGCAAATTTTATGCATACTATTCTAACGAAGGTTTCTCTTGGCAACCAGATACCAGACATAGTAAACACCTGTGCTTGCAAGGTACATTTTTATTAATGATTTTCCGTAGCAGCACATGAAAGAAATATCCCATTTACTTGTCTAAGCTGATCCATCCTCTGAAGTATGAAACCCTCTTCGAGCATTATCCATACATAAATTTCTCTCATCTTGTGACCATGTTATTCTTCTGTATTCTGTTGTCATCTCTTCCGTCGGTTTTGTCTTCCTCTTTCCCTTTTCCGGAACGAGGTTGCCATTCTGTTACCCTCTTTTTCCAATGATTATCTGTTATCCTGGCGATATGCCCTGACCTCCTCCATCCAGTTTATTTAATTTTCTCAATGGTATCTTTGATTTGGGTTCATACGTATGCCTGAGGTATTACACCTGTCTCGTATTTATGCATTTAGCGTCTTTCTTTCCATGGCTCTCTGAGTAATAAGACGCTGTCTTTTTTTATATTTCTTAAGCCTTATATAGACCCATTGTTCGGAACCATATGTCATTCAAGTGGCGTTTACACGTGAAGATAACACAGAGATGAGAATAACCCCCAGGGGATAAATATTTCCCCAATATTCCACAGTCGTCTATACGTGAGCTTGGGATCAACTCCGATGTCATTGTTATTATAATGAACCTTTAGAATTCCTCACGCTTACACACAAGCTCCGATCAATAGGCCTTTTCATTTCATCATATTCAAACAAGTGGATGTTTTCTCTTCCTTAGCCTAGTGACAAACTATTTCTGTCACCTGATCTTATGAATACATTTTAAATACTAAAAAGGAGACAAATTGCATACATTAGTGTTACTATGCCCAGCAAGCCTCTGGCAATCCTTCGGCACACTATTAGACTGTCGAAAGCAACCTTTGTCAGAAAGGTATGCATGAAATTTGCATGCATTATGAAACTGGTCTCATCTGTCAGCTCGCAAGGGGGGAGGGGATCACATGTGCAATCTCCTTGAGGTTTCAGAGTGTATATTTCCAATCAGCAGTATTCTTCTTCTTATTATTATTGTCATATTATTCTGATGAAAATTATCATTATTACTAATGGTATGATCAAAATCGTTGTCACCGTCATCACCATGATGATGATGATAATGATGATGAGGATGATGATGATGATCATCATCATCATTATCATCAACATCATCACGTAACCATCCTCCTCCTCCTCCTTCTCGTAATCATCATTTTATTTCCTGTGTATATGGTTTCTGATCGCTAAGCAAGGTTATTCTGCCCCTGACGGAAAACTTTTGAAAATTTTTATTAAATTAGATCAGCCAATCGTTTATTATGTGATTTATTTATTTATTATTTCTTTCTTTCTTTCTTTCTTTCTTTATTATTTATCTATTTCTTTCTTTCTTTCTTTCTTTCTTTCTTTCTTTCTTTCTTTCTTCCCTTTCCTTTCTTAAGAGGATACCGTTCAGATAAAGATGTTTTCTTGACAACCGGTAGCTGACAGACATATTAGCATCCAAATAATGTATGCAAGTTGTATGTGCAAGTGTGAAAATGGTATTCAATAGTAGCAGGTAACAGAATAGCTCATCAACTCGGCTTCGAAGAGAAAACATCCATAAATTTAAATACATTGAAACAAGGTCTATTGTCACAAAGACCGCAACAGTTAAGGGGTCTAGCTTTAAAGGTAAATACTATGATTGAATGTAGCCCTCAACTTGGGGGAAAAACTGTTTTAGAATCAAGTGATCTATACAAGGATTCAGCTGTGACAGTTTAGTGGGCAAACGTTGACTCGTTTTAATCGAACTAAATTTATTCATCGATTATGCTCATTGTGATACGCAAATGTGCTGTATAGCAGGTTTTGATTAATCTCTATTGGTGAACAAGATTAATGAAATACTGGTTTGCCCATGCTTGATTCTCTTCAAGTGAATAAATTCAAGACAAATCCTTCCATACCAAAATAAACACTCCAGCTAGTGTATATTTCAGGTATGTCCCAAACTCATATGGTTCTGGAGGCAATTTCACGTGTCCCAGTCATCGTCTTTAAGCTCCGAGCGATGTGTGTAGCTTAAACGACAATTTAGGAATCTGAGCTATCTCGCAAGTCTTGGGACATAATCCTGAGGTTTCTCAGGGTTAGATCTTCAGAGGTATGTCCGAATTTCATGCCCACGAATATCTGTTTGAATAAATTACCGAAGCGGGCTATTGCTATTATGTTGAAAGGAATACCATCACCTGCACATTCCTGTAGAGGCATCTCGTGCATGTATGATTTATCGACTACTGTTTACGTTGATCTATCAATTTTCTTCTATAACATCTTACACAAGTTTCGTTTAAATAAAATTCGTCCTTTACGAGCGTAAGTTGTAACAATTACAGTTTTGCAAACTGGTTTATTGTTTAATTTTCAGTCATTTCATTATGTATAAGAAAGACCAACAAATAAGCACAAAAAATCAAAAGTTGAAATCATTACAATGTAAAAAATAAAAAAATAAGCCCATATCTTTGATCTTTCATATGAATTGCATTAGAAGCTGCCCTTCTTTTCTGAAGTCTACTGCTTATGAACCAAAAAGTGCCAAAAATGTGTGTAATGTAATTTACGTTGTATTTAAAAAAGTGAAGAAATAGGAAAAAAAAATTGTCTACATTCTAGAAAGATAACTTTCTTTCAGTTACTCATTTCATGGTCCATAGGTCAAATGTCATGAGCTTAACAATTTAAAAGCGTAACAATCAATAATAGCAAAATACAAATACAAACACAAAATACGGGATATAAGAAATAATTATACAAGTAGGCCTATAGACATGATAGACAAACAGAACAGCCTCACAAATCCACAACAAATGAATATGATAGATTACACATAACAGATAAGGCCACCAATTTTGCATATGTACCCTACCCCTCCCCCATTATGAAGTTAACAAATGAAACGGGATTCAATACAATTACAGTAATCAAACTGAT
>JZLH01S0467411.1:36955-51695 GCA_001188425.1 Eucidaris tribuloides | reverse complement strand
GCCCACCTTGAAATACAAAAATACTTCTTCTCAAATAGAGTAGTGGACACCTGGAATAGACTTCCTGAAGAAGTGCAAGTGGTTAGTCAAGTGCCCCATCCATAAACACTTTCAAGAATAAGCGGGACAAATTACTACTGCAGGGCTCCACACTAACTTTTTTTCAAACTTGCCCTTTGGGTAAAGCAAAATTATCACTTTCAGATATTTACTTGCCCGAGTGAAAAATTTACTTGTCCGAAAATAAACGATTTAATCCAAAAACATTCAAAATGATTTCTCACTAATTTTACCCGATAAGGCCTTTTCATTCTGGAGATTGTAAAAGGTGTGATTTATGAATTTAAAAAGTCTTAAAATTGAGAATAATGAACAAAATAATGATGAAATTTAATATTTAACTTAAGTTACTGAACACAAAATTTTACTTTTTGAGTTTTTACTTGCCAGACATAAAATTTTACTTGCCCCGGCCAAGCGGGCAAGTGCTAGTGTCGAGCCCCCACTACTGGGAAAATCTCCGAAAGTAAACAATACAATAACTTAAGGCCGTCATACACCGGACGACGCGACAGTCGGCGACAAAGGAAGATCGTTGTATCTTGTGATGTATAGCGATTCACGACGCGACAAGATGGTTTTTAGCAGAGACTGAACATGTTCGGTCTTTCACGATGGACTGTCCGCGACAGGACTCTCATCGTGAACTGTCGCGTCGTGCGGTGCAAGACAGCCTTAAAGCAGATACGCAGGTGTTTCTTCAGACTTCACCCTCCACACACACACCTCGATACAGAACCACAAGAAACTGAAGACTGAAGTAGGGTCTACTGTCTGAGTGTTTCGTTTCCAAGAAATTCAATCATGTGTCAATCATGCCAATTGATCGATGAACAGGCCCTGTCCTAAAAGTACAAGCATCGATGGATTAAAGCAAAGTAAAGTAAGTTAAGTGACAAGAAGAGACGTCACTCAACAGCTGCGCTTGCCGAGTGACAAACACGACAAATGAATGGCACAAAAAATGGGCCATAAAATGGGCATCGTGCGGTGCAAGACAGCCTTAAAGCAGATACGCAGGTCTTTCTTCAGACTTCACCCTCCACACACACACCTCGATACAGAACCACAAGAAACTGAAGACGGAAGTAGGGTCTGAGTGTTTTGTTTCCAAGGAATTCAATCATGTGTCAATCATGTCAATTGATCGATGAACAGGCCCTGTCCTAAAAGTACAAGCATCGATGGATTAAAGCAAAGTAAAGTAAGTAAGTTAAGTGACAAGAAGAGACGTCACTCAACAGCTGCGCTTGCCGAGTGACAAACACGACACATGAATGGCACAAAAAATGGGCCATAAAATGGGCGGTGCGTGTTAAGCCCCCCCCCCCCCCCCCCCCCGTAACTTCCCGGTACCATCTCACTAGCACATATACACTGTGTTCTAATATAGTAGAATCAGGCAACGAATCATCTATTAAAAAATTAATAAATAAATCACTCCACCCGTTACAGCTAACGTTAGTTCATTCCAACTTCAAACACAGTACGTGGGACTATGCAAACTTTGGCAAATGACTGCTTTTGTCTTACCTCGATGACCTCCGGCCTTCTGACATTTCTTACTATTAAATGAGCTGATGGATACCAAATAACGACAGACACAATCCTCAACTTTCAGAACATCGATTCAATGTACATTTGTGCAGGGATTTCAACTATATCGTGAAATTTCCCGGTTTTCACGGTGTTGTTATTTCACTCTGAACAAGTTGAACTGCGCGCGATTTCGCAATATGTCAGCAAATTGGCAATGTGAGACAAGTGCATTTATGTTTTTCTTCAAATAACCACTAGAATTATTTCATATAAATAAAGTATTGTTTATGTATTTTTTTCTTATTGAAACAGAGGATTGCTATTAAAATCCTATTTTTTCTGTGCAATCTTTGTCAAAACCCCATATTGACATGATGACGTCATACAATAACAAAACATGGAGATGTAATCCACGGAATGGTTGGTACGGTAAGACAACTTTGTCATTACGATTGCGTTGAGTTTGCTTAGTTATATGTCATTTCTGGGTAACTAATACATTTAGAAGTTATTGAGGATCGAGTCTGGTGTTCCTCTGAAGTGATATGAGTAGATGAACTTATATATAACGAGATATAAGCCGGCAGATGTGTGCGACTGCAGTCACTGCACACAGTCCTGAGTCAGTCGGCGCATTGACGATGACTGAACATGCTGAATCAGTGAATTGAATGGTTATTCACTCCAGCTGACTTGATCTTGAGTGGCAGTCGCGTCGCAGCTGCATGCCGTCCTTGCTGCGCCTCGGCCTCGGCCAAAGACGGGGCCCGGCCAGCCAGTGGCCCAGGCATGCTAGGGGTTATTGTCAGGGGTTACTCAAAACGTGGAATATTTTGCGTTGTGGAAATTTTCGCATTTGCTGACGCGATGCTATTGCTAGCTAGCATGAAAGTAGAATTAAAACATGCAGATGTTCTTTCTTGGGTTTTGATCTTTTCTTCTTCATGTTCATTCCTTGTCCAGACAGTCATGCTTGCAGGTGTGTACTGATGATGACGTTGTGCATCTTGTGGTGGCTTACCCCACTTCTTGTCTGCAAAATTAAAAACGTGAAACTTCACCAAACTCTGCCAGCGCAATAAATCAATCACGTAAAAAGTGCCCTAACCTATGAAGTGCCCTAACTCTGCATGGGTCCCAAATCTGCAATACCATAAATTCACACTCAGATTACAATGTGTAGTAAATTAAATAATCATTGATAATTTGTCGCTGTTTTCGAAAAATGTGCGGGCAGTTTCTCGAAATTCAAGATTTGTTAATGCACTCGCGCAAGTTACGGCCCAAGCACATGTGCTCAGATTTAAGAACCAGTTTTTACGTGATTGGGTCAAGTGACACATTGACAAAATCGTCTCCAAAAATATGATAAAAGTGATTTTTTTTTACAGTTTTCATGCAGTGGTATTTCTCAGGTATGCGTCGTGTGAGAAACATTATCTGGTAACTTTTTATCGATATGTGTGTAATTTTTCTGTGTGAAATGTAGGGTGCGAAGATTTAAGACCACGGTGTGTATACCCTGTAATTTTCCCTCTCTAGCAGAAGCAGCAGGTGTGTGCATGCATGCTGAGGTAACGTTAAAGAGGTAGACTCCGATGGTATGTGGTCATGTAAGGAGGAGTCCAGAAGAGAACAACCTCATTTGATGGCTATTAAAACACCGTGGAGAAGGAGAGGAAGACCAAGGATGAGATGGACGGATTGTGTTAAAGAGCACAACCTATCCGATGGGCATGAGAACAGAGTGCAGAAGGGAGCAGGAGGAGAGGAAGACCAAGGAAGAAATTGTATTAAAGAAGATGGCACTGAAGTGGAAATGTTAAAGAATGACAGGAATAAATGGAGGGTAGTGACTAGAAGACCTAACCTCCCACTCGAGATTTAGGGTGATTGATGATGATGACGACGATGATGATGATGATGATGATTTTGATAATGATGGTGATGATGATGATGATGATTTTGATTATGGTGGTGATGATGATGATGATGATTTTGATTATGGTGGTGATGATGATGATGATGATTTTGATTATGGTGGTGATGGTGATGATGATAATGATGATGAAAGAGATTTGGTAGTGTGATGAACAAACAAATATTTAGAGCACAATTTTTTCACAGATTTTTTGTGATTATATTTTACTTCTACTTTTATCTAGCTCTCCTAGATTCACTTTGAGTGCACTCCTTTACATTAGGCAAATTGAAGCTTGACCACCATGATGGGCAGAGTGTTAGATGGTCAACAGCCGGCGTCTTCAAATGGACTCTCTGAACGGGAGGAGAAGGATCTCAGAAAGTTCACAAAATTTCTAGCTTTAAAGGTATGAATTTCGTAGTGCATGAATGTCATAAATATGCCCACGTTGTTATTTTAGTGTTTTGTGACGTGAAATATTGTCAATAGAATCTTGCTCATAATAGCCTTTATTTCCAAGAATGAGAGAACTATTAATTTTTTACATTAGTCCTGAACATCGTAGGCAAATCTTATATGTGTTGCTCTTTTCTCAATTTTCAGGAAATTTAAATTCTTGATATTTATTCATTTTAGTTTTTTATTCATTTAAACATTTATGATTAAATGTATTGTTATACTTAAAGGTATTTATTTATCTGTTTATTCATTATTTATATATTCATTCATTGTATGTATATCTTAATTTATTTGTCTATGAATGTATTTATTTATTTATATATGAAACTTATGAAACAAATATTTGTCTTCATCAATGTGACAAAATATAACCTGTAAGATTGACAACATACTGTATACAAGAATGTTTTCATTATTATGTTATTGCTAGAAAATACTAAGTTGTCTTATGATGTTTTTTCCCCTCCCTTCTCTTGTGTGTAGGCAATACAAGTGATAGTGCAGTCAAGAACAGGAGAAAAGACAAACACCAAGTCAAAATCAAACACAGATTGCACTGACTGGGTAAGAAGCTAACATGTTGTACAATTAAGTACATGTATGTACATGGGGAGGAAGCTTGAGAGGGAGGGATTGTTTGAAAAAAAATACCTTGCTGTTTTTTTGACATCTAAACTAGAAGAGGGTGCTTCAGTCCTGGAAAACCCAGGAAATTCATGGAAAGTCATGGAAAATGAAAAAAAGTCTCCCAATGTTATCGAGAACCTTGAAAATTGATTGTGTGGGTGTAGGCCATATATGGCTCAAGCAGCCTTCCAGATATTCAAACACAACTTATCTGGTCATGGAAAAAATGCAAAATGGTCGAGAGTGTGATCAGTTAATGTCATGGACGGACATTTTCAAAAATGACCATTATTGAAAGCCTAAGGAAAGTTTTAGCATTATTCAGTACTTCTACTGATAGCCTCTACAATAAATCACACAGCAACCCTTCATATCTTGTCATTTTTTCCTTAAGCCTTCAGTAATGGTCATTTTTTGAAAGTGTCCGTCCATGACATTAACTGATCACACTCTTGAAAAGTCATGGAAATTTGTGGAATTTGGCACTCAAATTTTGGTGGAAACCCAGTGTAAAACTGCACACTGTACTTACAAATTTAGTAACTATGGGTAATCCCTCTTCAAAATCATCAATTTGGTTGATTCGGCAATTCACTTCTCTCATTTTTTGTGTTACTGTTTTTACGTGTTAATGAATAAACTATTTTCTCACCTCCTTTAGTTCAACCTCGCCATTCCAGAGAAGGCCAGTGTCAAGGCTCAAGCCAAGAAACTCCTAGCATCAGAGATCCCCAGGCCGGGCCATCCCCTCAATGTGGAAATCACACTGGAGACAGCTGAGGTAAAGTAAATGAGTCAGATCATGCATGAGCTTTGTCAGAAACCCTACAAAGGGGGTGGAGGGAGGGTAGGCTCCATCTTACTGTATGTGCAGAGACCTGCATTACACCCCATGCCAGAAGCTAGCACTTTGAAGTACAATCTTTTCAGGACTGTATTTTTAGACCTTATCAAAGACAGTTACAGCATGGAGGATTATGGTGCTCAGATTCTTTAAACTGTGGTCATTGTTAACTTGTGTCTTTAATTACGAATGTGTACCATCTATGGATGTGTTGCTATATGACAAATTGTATTCATTCATAGACCAATGCATGAACACTGAAATAATACTACTGAACTGACTCAGTTCAGTGACCTGGACACACAGGCTACATGGCAGGTAGTGTTTTGTGTATTTTTCAAATTCTAGATAATTGCAGATCCCCAAATTTCACAGACGGGGAATTTACAAATTTCATATAAGTGCAAAAGTGTTGAGTGCAAAAGTGTTGTTTTACCATACTGCAGGATGGATGCAAATGAGATTCCTTGCCTCTGAATTGTGTCTTTGAATAAATTCAAATCCTTTTCCATCCATCACTTCCAGGGGGACAAGATGGTACTGGAGTCTGGCGGTAAAAGATTCGTAAATTTGCATGAAAACATGACATTGGCACTGCACAGAAGGTGCGATAACAGTACAATGGCAAGTCAACAGATGTGTGTAAACATGCACATGGCAAGTAAAGAGTTAATTAACCCGTTTACTACGAGATTATGTAAATCCCCATAGACTTTGTACAGGACCCATCCGGTTCCCGTAAGCAACGGGTTAAAGTGCAATTCTTTTCCAATCATCACTTCCAGGGAGACAAGATGGTACTGGAGTCCTGGAGTCTGGCCGTCACTGAGGTATCAGATCCCAATGCTAAGATCCACTATGCTGTCTATAACCGCATGGGCCTACTTCTCAAGTCACTCATCTGTGTCTCCCGGGTAACGCCCGCCTACCGTATCTCACGACGACAAGTGAGCGGGGATTACCGCGTCCTGTCCAGGGTCTTCTTTGGCGACACCAAGCTCTCTCTTCTTGGAGAAGGTAAAAATACTTGTACACTTCAGGCCAAATTGTGTCTTCCTTGATGAATGGAACTCTCAGCTTTCAGGTTTAATTTATAAGCCAAACCTCTCTCCCCATCCCTTCCCAAAGAAAAAGGCCCTGAAATAGTTATTTATTTATTTATTTATTTATTTATTTATTTATTTATTTATTTTTTAATCTAGTCATAACAATGTTTGTACACTTCTTCAAGCAATCTGCATTGTATAAAATTAGTCAGATCGAAAACTGTTGTTAGAACTCAAATTCCAGTTGGGTTATTTACTAGCCTTGCCCCAACCCCTTTCCAATACAACACTTGATATTCATGGTCATTCTTTGGAAAAAGGTTCTCGTAAATTCCGTGCTCATTGATGCATGAAATCCCCCTTTGTACTGATTTTGCATATAAGCATTTAATCTGAAAAGGACCATTTTCTCACAATCATGAAGATGTAATTTCACGATGAGTGAGTTGGAGGATGGGAGCATTTAGTTGTTGGTTTGATAATTTTAGTCTTCTGAAATAAAATCGGTAATAGATAATGTGATTATTTATATAGATTTTTGCTAAGTTAAAAGCCAAGGATTTGTTTCTCCACTACCAGTTGATTGCTAGTTTCAGAACACAAATTTATGTTGCAATGTTCTGTTTGTGAGATATTTATATATCTGTCGTTTTTGTGTTGATTGCAGATTTTACCAATCTTCAAATTGGCAGCGTTGCCACACCCCTTGGTACAGTGACCCTCAACGTTGGCTACAGGACAAAGTTGACCTTGTCTGCTGGAAGGTAGGTGTATTACCTCAAATAAATGTCTGGGAACATGAGTCTTTGAAGTATAGTGACCTTTGACGTTCTGCTTCCTGACCTTGTTCCCACATACTATCCATACCTTCCAACCAATAAGATTTATCAGATTTAGTAAGATTTTTCATAATCCAAATCCACAGGATAAGATTTTCTGATCCAAAAATAAGATTTTTTTTGAAGAATGTGCATTATACTTATACAATGTGATTTTGATGTAGTAAGATTTTTACCTTCAATTTGCATTATGAATAAGATTTTTTATCTGTACTATCGGTAAGATTTTTCATGTTGGGAGGTTGGCAGGTATGACTATTATGCTACTAGGTCAGAGGTTCAAAGGAAAGTCATTTTCCCCATGGGATTGTACTTGTATTTATTGCAAAATCAGCAAATATGATTATACTTTTGTGATGTACTAGCGATTCCATGTCTTTTGCTTGGCGATTATTTTGTCATTAACCACTACTTTTTAATCCAAACTCCTTACCCTAAACCCTATCCTATTCTGAACTACGAATGGTAATCCTTACCCTAACTCTTCTTCTGGGATATTTTTACCAGAGCAGCTGTTGCCGGAACACATGCCGGGTCACAATACAGGCATGATTTAACCATTGAAGAAAATTTGATTTCACTATCAGCATATCTTCCATATAGCCCAGCCCAAGATATCTTGGGACTCACCTTCAACAGGGGAATATTATACACATTCAAGTTTTGACTTTTTTACACCAATCCATTTAAGGTAAATGACATGATTGGGCGTAGTCCTGAACTTGGGCTGAAACTCTAGAATCAAGTAAACTATGCAAGGATTCTCCTGTGAAAATCCTGTAGTCAAACGTTGACTCATTCTAAAATAAACAATGTCACATCACTCGTAGCACGGAAACCTGCTGGTGGCTCTCTATTGGGGCTTATTTTTATCGTCCCCGCGCAAAAAATAAGGTACTCCTATGTCTATGCTTGATTCTCCTTAAGTAAACAAATTACAGACAAATCCTCCCAGGTGGCAGATCCACTCCTGCTAGTGTATAGTTGGTGTATATTTCAACTCATTTGGTTCTTGGGGCATTTTCAAGTGTTCCCAATCATGTCACTAACCTTTAACATGTTTAAGCATTCTTTTATGTATTCATTTTCATTTTTCATTTGTATTCCTGAACAGACAAATATCTCGGAGTCGAGGAGGGTCCATCACAGTCAAGGATGACCACTACAGTACCAGTCCATCACACAAAGCACTCAACATGCTGATACCAAACAGGTCACCACATGCAGGGTAAGTCCCCATTTACCATATTTGTCATATGAAATTTGCAACCAACAGATTGACTCACAAACATGTGAAAGTTGCCAGAGCGAAATTGTGAAATCAGTTTTAATCTCTGATAATCTGGCTGCCTTACATAATGGCCTTTTTTGACCAAAGTCTAGACCCACCGCTGACATCTGTGGTTGGCATCAGGAAGGGGATCCAGTCATTAAAATTTGTCTCCACTAAATCCTCACTTCTTGAGGTGAATCCAGCCACCCCTGTATTAAATAATTTAAAATAATATACAAATAGAATCAAAATAAAAGTAGTAGCTGTAGGAGTGGACAGAGCAGAAGCAAATTATGACTGAAGACTACTTGTAATGGGACTACTAGTACATCAATTTCTTGTGTTAAACATAGACTGATGATTATCTTTGCTACAATTTGAAACTTGTCTGTATTTCTCATTAGCATTGATGATTCCAACGTGACATTGGAGGGTTCTCAGGACTACATCGTCAATTCTTTCTCAACATCACCCCCGGACAACTATGTCTTTCCATCTCGGTCAGACCAAGCTACACCCAGCCCTTCGAGACGGAGGAGCTCATCAGATGACAAAAATAGGATCCCAAGGTACTATAATCCTTTGGCCCTCCCTCTGATGTCAAATGGATCTGTCCATGTGTAATGCATTGAGAGCCCATAAGGTTTATTCCATTAATATATGCAGGGATGGATGTATATATCTCAGATGATTATGCATGTTGAAACATGAGCTTCATGGGTTAATGTATCTAACCTTGTTTAATGTGTGCAATCCACTCTCATCAGAAATCATGTAATGTGGAAATTTCATTTTTGGATTTGAAAACTTTATTGATACTTTCTTTTATTGTGTTAGTTCTTGCAGAGCTTCATAAAATGTGTTACTAATTATTATGCTATATATTTTCAGGAAAATTAATATTTTTCTATTGAATTTCTAATGTATTGTTCATGTCTGATATTGTTTATATTAGTTTTTTTTTGTAATCATAATGTAATTGTTACTGATGTTTTAGATGTTTTTATTCAATATGCAAATCAAAACTAATTTTCCATGTACTTGTATAGTTTGGACAGAATAAAAATAAATTGAATTAACTTACTGGAGTGTGAAATGTGATTGGTAGCAGAAATTAAATGGATTATCGTACTTTTCAGACTAAGAACTAAGTACATGGTAAACATGTTAATAATATGATGTTTTCTCCTTCTCTCATTCAGCTCTGTCCTGCCTGCTGTTTTTGATTCGCCCAATAGATTAGGTCCTTTCGCCAGCCCAAAGAATATTCCTGAATCGGTAAAGTATCTGACATTTTATCTACTCTATTTTTATCTATGTAGTATACTATAAAGTTCATTTTGGCCGTGAGTAGTAGTAGTAGTAGTAATTATCCAGATTTTGAAATCCGGTTTTGAGTCTGATGAAATGTAAGAGCTCATACCTTACTTTCTTCTTGCCCCATCTCTCATTCAATACTCGTTATTTTGGAGACTGCAGTGACAGCTTTTTTTTGTGTGTGTGGGTGGGGGGGGGGGGGCTAAGAGACTGATAAAAAGTTAAGGTAACTGACATGATTGGGTGTAGTCCTCAACTTGGGGTGAAACTATTCTAGAATCAAGTAAACTGTGCAAGGATTCTACTGTGAAAATTTGGTAGTCAAAAGTTGATTCCTTCTAAACTAACTTCCATCTGAATGCCTTGTGACAGACAAATCTGTTGTTTAGGGTTCTATGGAATGTACTTTTATCGGGACCCGAGAGATATAAAGTGCTAGTATGATCATACTTGATTCGGCTTAAGTAAACAAATTCAAGATAAATCCTTCCAGCCAGGAGATACACTCCAGCTGGTGTATCCATTGATATATCTTTCAACCAGTTTGGTAAAGGGGCCATTTTTGTTTCTTCCAATCATGTCACTGCCCTTTAATAAGAAATTTAAAGAAAAAACAAATGGCTTTATTCTTTGATTGCAATTCACAGACCTGTGAATTTTGTGGTCCGTATTGTACATCAGTTATTAACTGTTGATGAAATTTCCTCTCTCTACATTTTGTTTTTGTTTTGTTTCTTACTACAGGATAGTCTGATATCAGATGACATTCCGTTTAGCTCATTACTGCAAGAAACTGGAAACAATGCCGCCGAGAAGTTTACAGTTGGCAACGATGAGGACGTAAGTTTACATCCTTTGCTGTCAGTCAAATATACATGCTCTGAAACACTTCCATTTTCTAGAAATTGCATTAGGGGTCCCTGATCATTTGGTTAGAGATAATGTACATTGTACATATTGATATCTGCTCTCTGATGATTTAAAAACTTTATCACTATTAACAATTCTAAGTAAGTTTGGTGTTGTTTTCTGATGTCTGGTGTGACAACAAGTACTTTTTAAAGATAAACCTCTGTATAACCTATATATAATCGAAAATTAAATGTTGTCTGATTGACCAAAACTATACTTGGGCAATATTTTGACAATATTTTGACTACCGCTGCACTTTGTAAGAGATCATGATCTATCTTGAAACCAATTTCAGCTGATTCCTCTGATGTATCTATTTAACCCTCTTGGTACCATGGCAACCACACTTCATGGACTTTGAATGTGAATATTCTGAGTGTGATGTACCAGGACAACTCCCTTAGATGACAACTCCCCAGGGATGACTCACACTTGACAACTCCTATTGAGAACATCTCCCCCGGAGTAGGGCTTCCTTGGAGGACAACTCCCCCGGAGGATGGCTCCCCTGGAGGAGAACTCTGATTTTTAAACTGGAAACATTGTTAAACTCCTCTGGAGGAGTCATCCCCGGGGGAGTTGTCCGTCAGGAGAGTTGTCGATTGGGAGTCGTCCCCACGGGAGTGGTCCTTTAGGGGAGTTGTCATTCAGGAGAGTTGTCCGGTGGGAGTTGTCCTTCAGGCGAGTTGTCAGGCAGAATTCGTCCCCGGGGAGTTATCTTTTGAGGGTGTGGTTGGGTGGGGGTCATCACCCAGGAGAGTCATGCAGGTGGGATTCATCCCCATTGGGAGTTGTCCGTCAGGAGAGAACCATAGAAGTCTTAGAATACTGAGTGTGGTATTCAAAGGATTATCAAAGTGGAAATCAAGAACACCATCATTAAACTGTTCTTGCCTTTTCCTCACAGGCCACACCCAGAGATCCCGACCAGCCAGACACCCTTACTCTCAACACATCTCAACAATCTAGCAAGTCAAGTCAACCATCGGACAGCGATGATTTTGTCATGGTTGATCTGGTAAGACATGCTCCCACACATTTCAGATTATGAAATATGATGTATGTGCAGTACAGTCAACCTTGTTTGAGTCAAACTGGCATATGCCAGAATATTGCTCGTGTGAAAGGTCTAAACAAGTCCCCCTTCTTTGTATCTTGTTTTATGACCTTACCAAGCCACAATATGTCTTGGTCAAAGCTGTGAAGATTTGCCCTATGCAAGGTTGACTGAATTGTTATCAACCCATTGAAGACGGTTTGATTTTGCTGTAATTCCCATTTCCCATTAACTTTACGACGACATATCTCGTGTCTACTCTTCAATGGGTTAACATGCTGTGGTTTTTAGCCAAACATAGTCAAACAAATCTTATTAGCGTTGCTAATTCTCACTATAAACTAAATTGATGATGCCTCATTTCAGACTTCCATCGTCATGAGAAACTCAGTAAGTGTACATGATTGCAGTTTGTAATTGTCACTGTCACTGGAGTGAAGCACACTTTTACATGATGTATAGTAATACTGTAAAACCAGACATATTTGCGAGCATTTAACTTTTGCGATTTTCGCGACGAGTCAAGATTAGCAAAAGTAAAATGCATGCAAGCTTGTCTCAACGCACTTTTTTTGAATGCCAGTACAAGAGTAGGTTGGTGATTCACGAAAGTTTCATGTTCACAAAACAGCCGTCAGCTCCTATTTGGGAAAGCTTCATGTCACAGATTTAAAGTTTATAGTGTTTTAAAGTATTCAGAGGAATGTATATACCAGATCTACATCATTCTTCCTTTCCTATCCAAATATTTAAGGGGAAAATCGCTCTAAAAAAACTTTGGCCCTGTGATGTTTCATGTTTGAAAATGAAAAATCCTGAGTGTTACTGAAAAAATAAGTTTGTATGAGTAACTTGAAATATTCTTTCAACATCATCTCATTCTTACAGAATCCAGCATTTGCCAAGCCAGATTCTAGCAGTGACCTTGTGGCATTTTGTTGTCAGTTTCAAAATGCCCCGCCCCTTGATCTCTTTGAAGACCAGCCAACACTGGGAGAGACATTGGTGAGTAGATATTTCTATTGAACCAGCATATTTCTTGATAGGTATTAAACTTGTAGAGGAACATATGAAGAGCTTAGTTCCAAGAGGCGCTAAATCCAGTTTTCACCCAAAATAAGTTGTTCACATGAACAAACGTACCAACTACTGATCTAGTTATAGTGTAAAATTTGAACTCAAATTCCAAGATTATGTACGAATTATCTCGACTTTCAAGATTGTGTCAGGGATGTGCAAGTCCATTACTTCCCTTCATTATCAATACCAAACGGTAGTTTAGTCTTACAAATGGTGTGTTGAAAGTTTGAGATCCATACGTCCTGAATTTGTTGTTTTATGAGAAAAACTAATAACGACATGTTACCACGGAATGTTGTTCTTTCGGGGAGTTTAAATTTTGCTCAAATTACGAATCGCGGTTACGTGTACCGTCGCAAGACTAGCGGAGCGCACTGATTGGATAACGGCTAAACTCCACGTGACCTTCGGCTAATGGCTGATCGGACCATTTTGGAACGGCCCGTGCACGCCGGCGTCACAGATTTTTTTTTTTGAAAATGCTTCGGAGCAATTTGAAAAAGGATGAAGTTTAACCGTCCAGATTTTCACCAAAACTCAATATTTTACCACAAGTCTCTATGAGAGGTGTTCATTTATAGTAATCTTCACATTGGATATGATTTCAGCTGATTTCATTCATTTAGATGTTTTTTGACGTGCAAATCAATAACACAATCTTTAAAGGTAAATGACATGATTGGGGGTAGTCCTCAACTTGGGCTGATACTACCCTAGAATCAAGTAAACTATGCAAGGCTTCTCCTGTGAAAATCTTGTAGTCAAACGTTCACTCATTCTAAAACAAACAATGTCAATATCACTAGTAGCATGGAAACCTGCTGTGTGGCTCTCTATGGGGCTTATTTTTATCCTACCCGGCAAAGAATAAGATACTCCTATGTTGATGCTTGATTCTCCTAAAGTAAACAAATTACAGACAAATCCTCCCAGGTGGGAGATCCACCTCTGCTAGTGAACAGCTGGTATATATTTCAACTCATTTGGTTCTTGAGGCATTTTCAAGTGTTCCCAATGATGTCACTAACCTTTAAGTTGTTGTTTTTTCCATAGACACATGTACAAACTCAGACAAAGAAATGCATTTTTTTTCAAAGTTACTAAAGTGGATTTAGTACCTTTTGGAAATAAGCTTTTCATATACAGTGTGGGTATGATCCAGTTGGTGTTGGATGATGGATATCAATCTGTTTATCAGGGAAAATACATGGGGACTTATAGTGATTTCTGGAAAGCATTGAAGCAGAAAAAAAAATTCTATCAAAAACTTTTATTTTTTCCCCCGATATCTACTGGTATCTGCAGGAGTGGGAAAAATGGTCAAATTTCATGTCAAATTAAATCATTAATCTGGAAAATGTTCTACTGAAATTCTATTCATAGCACAATATTTCTTGCTTCGTGAGCTATTTCAAATCAATCCTAAAGTTCATTGTGCTCCACCAAAATTCTTGCGCAGTGGAATATTTTTTCACAATGTAGAGTGATTCATTTTTTAGAACACTAACATTTATACCCGTCATGGGGGGGGGGGGGGGAAGAGGGGTATACAGGAGCATAACAAATAAAATCCTTGGTGCCTAGACGATTTTCCTAGATTAACTAACATTCATTTCTGTATACAGGTATAATGTTGGTTTTGAATGGCAATTCTCTCCATATGTGAGTACTGCAACCATATATTGTGATAAATCTTTTCTTTTCTGATTCTTCATTCTGGTTTTGTCTCCCTTCTCCAGAGCAATCTTCCCCAGCGTCTTGTT
>JZLH01S0467334.1:4497-21725 GCA_001188425.1 Eucidaris tribuloides | reverse complement strand
GGAGACATTTATAGAAGAACCATAAATATGACGATATACATATCCATGGAGAGCTTATAAGCCGTACAATGAACTTGAATGTCATTCAAGCAATATAACCCTTCCATAAAAGCGAAATTAGGGTGAAAACATCACCCCAACCGCGGGACCTAATTTGCTCGTTTGCTGTCCGAAAACGGCCTTTAGCTGTGACGTAAGAGACGGGTTCGTGGACTTGCGGGCAACTTCCGAGTACGTAGCTCTATGCGTATTAGCTGGAAAGACAACCCTAAACTTGTGTGTTATTCTCCCTTATGAAAATAAAAGATAGGCCTAATACTTCATCGTTTGCAATTTACGTCTCATTATTTCCAACTTAATATTCTACATGTTCTACGAAATTCATTGTTTGGAGGAAAAAACGCTGAAAAGGGGGGGGGGGAAGGACCGATCTTCAAGGTGTTACTACGGCTGTATTTATTGCGCTATTCTTGGAGGTCAGTGTTCCTAGTCGGCCGGCGATTTGATTATGACATTATCAGACGGAGACTTACCTCTTTCCACCATGGAGAACTGCACAGTGATATTAATTAAATCATTACGACTTTCATATAATCAAAAAATAGACCAATCAGTTTGCCGTAACTTAGGAATCAATGAATCAGACCAGACATATCATGTCCAGTTCCAACGAGCTGGAACAGTCACTACCTGGTGATTCTTGCTGGGTTACCGAATTCATGCGCGAGTAATGCCGTGGGGCGGTAATAATGAGCTCTTTAGAGCCAGCTGGATTAGCTTGCTCCAGGCATGCAGCATGAGCTCCCACCACGTTGGCGGACGCGCGTCCTGTTCTATCAGATCAAGCTGGGGATTTACTATACCTGCGCGTGACAAAGGTCCTATGTAGATCTGCGTGCAGTTGACCAAACCAAACAAAGATAGTTAGATCTAAGATTACAGCGCAGTTTGATTAACTTTTTATGTCAAGGACTTCTACCTCGGAACATGATTCATACAATACTTATAGTTTCGTTCTCGAACACAATTCAAAGTTCAGGTTATGTCGGGGTTGTTTCAGCTATTGTGCATGATAGGGCCTAAAGCTCTCGCGCACACGGGTTTAAGTTAAACACGAATTTTATCTGGAGATTGTCCCATTTCCGTTCCACAGAATGACATAAATAATGACATCAGTATGTTTTTACTCACGCAGCAGGGACAAATGTATGCCGACATTAACAATTAAAAAACAATATTAAGCCGTTTACGAGAGGTATGGAGCTGACCCACTCTTGACTCTATGCGTTATCGCAGTCACGTCGGTGAGCTGCGTGTAGCGTATACCGGTTGATGAGTACACAAAAAGACCCCTCTTCCTCGCTAGCGGTTTCGCGAGATGGAGGAGGGATCAATTTTATCGCAATTTATTTTCATATAACCCGAGCCTGACACACTTTCATGGCCATGTTGACTGCCATAATGTTTAGATAATCATTAAATTTATAAAGCTAAACTAAATTTTTTAATGGGATTTTATTTCCTAATGATATCACTTTAAGTAGACACATCAAATCCTTCATGTTGAAACGTGCCGATCTAGTCATTGTATTCAATATCTTCATTTCATTTGGTTCTTGAGGTATTTTTTTATCTCCCAATCATATCACTGCTTTAATTGGCATGAGCCCTCTATATAACATTGAGCAGAACAGTCTCAACGTCCTTTTGCACTAATGAATTTATACCATGAATAAGCTACTGTCCTGGTGCATTATTCAGGAAAGTTAATAATTACTAGTTTTAGGACAGTCACTTCTGTTTTACAGGTTATAGAGGATAAAGTCGCATCATTTTGTTAGTCTTTTTATCCGTTTGCGCGTAGACTTTCTATCATGACGACAGCATTCGATTTGACATTTCAACAACAATGCATGCGCCGTGAGAGAGGCTGTTCCTTATCGGTACGGCAAATGTTTAATTTTTAAAAAAAAAAATCGTTTTGGGTTTTGTTTCAGGGGTCACCTTTGGTATCATATATTTCGTGTATGTTTTCTTTGTTTCAATGAAAATGTATACGAAAAGGTGAGTCCACTTTTCGAATTTTACACGAAATCGGAGGAAAGGGTACATGATATTCAATAAGTTTTGTACGATATTGTTCTCTACAATAATCACCATTCAACTCGACACTATTTTACGGACATTCGTCCTCCATAGCTGAATGTCAGGGGGGGGGGGCGCTTCAAAAGTGATAATACAAAAGCGTATCTTCATCTGATACATTTTCTGTCTTTCAGGAACACTTTAACCTGGTTTATACATCATCTTCAGTGTCTCTAGGACCCCCCCCCTCGTTATGGCGCACATCGCGTTCACGACATACCATATATACTTATTAGTATCTGTAACGAAAACGAAAGATTCTTATATCAAACACCTAATCGTATAAACTCCTGATATAAATTATTATGCCGCAGCAAATGTTGAATATCACATGCCAAAAACAACAATAAATGTTCTGCAAATATCTAGTTTGATACTGATTTGCAAGTATTATTTCGAAAAGAACCTGTACAGTTGTGAGAACGTGAAGTCGCCATAACTGGGGGGGGGGGCGGGAGAGCGGGAGGGCGCTTCTACAGTACAACAATATATGATATCATAATTCAGGTTTACAGATGAATATACTCATCATTTATCATACTCGTGGAAGCGCCTTCCCAGCTATGGAGAACGGAGCGAGGTCATGATTTCATGAACGGAATGGTACGCAGAACCAATCACCAGCTCAATAATTAAACTGTAGTTATTGCAGGAGCTAAATGTTGAATATCACTATGCAATGCAGACAATAAAATTTCACGAATAATCCAGCGGGTACTAATTTATAAACTGTCAGTACAAATGCATGGGCAATTAAATGAATTCGGATCTTCTGCAGAATCCCCGTCAATAATGTGGTGTTACACATGGAACAAAGCTCCATCAACAATCATTGTGTTGTTTTTAGTTACTGAATCTAATAACGATTATTGTCATTCATTCACCGACCCTATAAATTTCAAGAACTAGGTCGCATTTTACACTCTGGAATGTCCCAAAGGACGAGTTAAGATATAACTGTTACAAAACACTAACGAAATTATTTCAGCTGATTCTAAATAAAGCCATTTTCTGATGGTAAGGGATCGCAACCATTCTCGCAAACTGAAGCCCGGAACAGGTTGGATCCAGTTCTACCGGTTCTGTGTGCGATGGGCGGATCGCGCATACACTTACGAATACAATAGTAATGCTTAGACTTACGTCGGGTCGTTCGTTGGAATCACGATGTTAAATTTCGACAAATAACAAGTGAATGCGAGTTACGTCGCCGTGGTGATGACGTAGAGATTGGGCAATGGTGCAGCCGGAAAGTCGGTATGTGTTTTGAATGAAAACAATAATGATATGTGGCAGTAATGAATTTATTTGTTAATAGGGGCAATGAATAATCAGTTTTCCTGTGTTGGACATTATAGAGTTGGGCACCTGTTCACATTTTGGTTGGAAGTTGGAGTGTTTGGATTTTTTTAAACAGATTGTTCCAAATTTCATTAATTTTTAGAATTCATATCCACTGTCTATGACACTTAGCATTAAAGGTTTGAAAATTGATTTAAATATGTCAAGTAGACATTAAATCGGGACTAACATACACAGTGCAATGACATAGCATTCCATTGCATATATTGGATCTTCCTAAAAATGTAATTAAGAAAATTCAAGTTATTTATCTCTGCGTTTAGTTTTTGAGATTATGTAGCCCAGTTTCTGTCACAGTGGTACTGCCTGATAATTTGACTTGAATAGGAGTCGAAAATATATCACTGTGCTAAAAAGAAAATTGCGAATATTTCAGCTATAATGCTGGTAGGTCGACACCTAACCTGAATACCAACAATTTTAGGTTATTATATTCCCTCTTTAAGAATATAACATTCCATGTTCATAGCGTTGGCCTGGAAAAAAATAATTCAAAGTGTAATATATTTTCCCCGATTTAGTTCCATTTTTTTCTCGACTTAAAGGCAAGGTTCACCCTGACGTCAAGTAGGTTTTAATAAAAGCAGAATAATGATAGAAACATATTAGTGAAAGTTTGGCGAAAATCCGCCAAAGAATAACAGAGTTATGAAGGTTCAAAGTTTCAATATTGTGACGTCACATGCGAGCAGCTCCCTATATGTCATGACTTTGTGATATAAATTCCATAAAAGTGCCGTTTTCTTGGAAATTTGAAAATTGTTTTACCTGACCATTCAATATATTATCAGAAACCTCATTTCATATAGAATTTCTGTGAAAAAACCCATTCAATTATCATGAAATGTAAAAAAAATGGCAATTTATGGAATTTATATAACATGACATATAGGGAGCTGTGCGCATGTGACGTCACAAAATTAAAACTTTGAACCTTCATAACTCTGTTATTTTTTGGTGGATTTTCGCCAAACTTTCACTAATATGTTTCTCTCATTATTCTGCTTTTATTAAAACCAACTTGACGTCAGGGTGAACCTTGCCTTTAAGATTTTATCTGTAGCAACCATTTCACCGTCAAAATCCAATCTGTAATTCTCGACTCGTGTTTACAGTAGGCATACAAAATGGACCTACAGTGCCCTTTGTATGACCTATAAGCCCTTGAGATCTATTTACCCATACTATCATAGTATAAGTATAGGAGCCACTGACCATTGTTACAAGGCGAGTGTCCTCGAAGGCCGAGCTATCATACCATGTATGCAGAAGGTATTTAAATGGCGCACACCTGTCAAATTTCCCTATAGCAACAACGATGCTACAAAACGACTAACGTGCGAGTCTAGCCTGGGAAATCCTCACCGGCTTACGCGTGACGTCACTGACCGCAAAACAGCTGATTGCTCGCCAGCTGATCGCCAGCTGATTGTACAGCCCAACGTGTTGTCAGGACGCGGGATGGTTTCCCGATACCTAGCGTCCTTTGTTACCGGTATAAAAATATGGATGCAGCTATGAGGCTGTCATTGTCGGAAAAATTAGCGAGCAGCGTAACACATCGAGCTTCGTGCTCACCCACCCTTTTACCTCAGTCTTACTGAGCTTATGCCGGTCTGGTGCTTAACACACACCGACTGTTGCACGTTTTATTGTGGCATTAACATCATCGCCATTTTACAAGTTTCAGTTTGGTGAGCATTTTCGGATGTTCCAAACGCAAGCAGACGACGTCAGCATCCTTATGCATCGCACGAACAGCTAACATAACGAGCATCAGGGCCGATCACTGCCATCTACATTCTCTTTGAAAAACATCCAAGAGTTTCTCTTTCGAACAGATCACCAACAAACTCAACTCTGCTCCAAAAACCCAAACCTGCTAGCTACAGCAGACGACCGCACTCCAAACCAACCAACGCAACCAAACGACACCGCATATCCGCAGACGATTCTCTCTCGCCAAAACTCCCTCATCATCAAGATGGTCAGCTTAACCGCCAACATGGAGAAGACGAAGCTTTGGCTCCACAAGCAGTGGGGCTGGGTGGTGTCCGTCTCCTCCTTCATTGTCTTCTTCGCCTGTTTTGGTCTTCTGTACTCCTACGGCATCATCTTCGTCGCCCTCAAGGAGGACTTCCAGAGCGGCGCCACGGCAACCAGTAAGTTTCCTTACTTCATCATTTTTTTAAACACCCGACTGGTACTTTATTTCGTATTATACTACGATACAGCTGTATAAATTGCATCCTTGAATGTGCAAGCATACGGTTGATCTTGAATTCGACTTTAAATAACTTGTATGTGTACTTAAACATTATTTTTTGTCTCGTCTGTAAATCAGATGTTTTCTCTGTATTTAACCTCAATGTAAACTACGAACCCTATATTGGTTAATCCTCCAGCAGCTTCTGATCATTGTAACAAAACTCCATCGACTTGGTATGCAATGTATTGTGTGTGGCAGTGAAAGGGTTAAACCTCTTTTGTATGATGAAAATACTGACAGGTGATGTTGTGTGTCTCGTGCTGAAAGAGGATATGACATGTTAAAGTAGATAATTCGATTGATATAGAAACACGAAGGCCGTGGAGATGCTACATATTTTTTTTCTTTTACTGAGAGAAAATAATGTACATCATCTTACTTCACAGTCATTCAGAATTCAAACTCAATCACGATCTGCAGTTTTGTATTTATCCGCCTTCTTCCTAGTCTGAATTCCAGACTCCGCCTCTGCGAAGCAGAGGCCGGCCGCGAAGCCATGTTGGTAGATTAGAACAATTTATTTTGCTGGTCTACCCAATACGTCTGGCAGCCAGACTAGAACAATTTATTTTGCTGGTCTACCCAATACGTCTGGCAGCCAGACTAACTCAATACACAAGAAAATTCAGATTGAATCTTCAGTTGATTTTATAGCACGTCAATTTCTTTATTGTGAGCGTCTTTCCAACTCCACAAGGAGAGCTCGATAATAAAACCGTAAATTGTTGTTTCATATCAAAGCATGCATCAAACACATCACATGATTGTACGCCAAGATCTTCCAACAGAGCAAGTTCTGGATTCGACCAGTTACTTGAACAATAACATAACCTTTCACTTTCACTTCCGACACTTCATTCAACATTTCGGGGCCAGAATTATGAATGAGTGCTTCGAGCCAGGGACATCCGTTTGTCTCGGGTGACTTCTAACAGAAGGTCACGATCACAGCATGATTGTTGGCTGTCACAGTGTCATGTTGTACTTTTAGAAGGAATCGATTACACTTGGTCATGGAAAACAATGCAAAACATGAGACGCGGGGTAGGCCATTAGTTCTAGATCAGTGCCTTTTATGAATAGTGAATATCGACTTAGCTTTTTTTAGTTCGTGCATGGTGGTCATTATTCAGGAGAACTTATACAATGACTCCATAAATCTTCCTCCTACTTTATTGGACAAAGAAAGGCCATGGGCTGGTTTTACTACGTAATCGTACATGATTTGCATAATTAGCATAACTAATTAATACGCACGATTGTGCCGACTGTCAAAGTATTTCAGTTTATTCACCATAAATCGATTTTGAAACTGTTCGATCGAGTGCTTGACAAATGGATGACAGTCTAAGTGCAGAGTCCAAAACTGTTCGTCCTGCTATTCATGTGGCATGGCTTTGTGGTTAGATTCATGCTGTCGTTGTTAGGAATATTCTGAATGATACAAGTTAAAATTGTCAGCTTCAATTTAGAAAAAAAAATAAATTGTCAAACTTTGATATCTAAGCTACAATGGACACACCTCGAAATATATTATAATTTATATCCTGAACATTCTGAGACGGAACGAAACCACAAATATGTACAGGCTCGTGTTCACACGACTTTCATTTTGCCTACCCGCATTCTTCCGCGATGTCTGGTGTAAGGTTGCGAAATGATCGAAACCGGTTCGCGCAGGATCTCGACGATCCCAAAACCTCGGTACGGTATACGGTGTGTCATCGAGCAATTTGTCAGTGATTATGTAATATTTAATCAAACGCTCGCGTCGTTCTAGAAGACGCACGAATATATGTTAGTCTAATCTCCATACTCCGATGTTGATTCTTATCACGCAAATTGCGTCATAATGAAATTGCGAAATAGTTTATTCAGTATTGCACAGTTCTAAGATTTAAATCTGGCAATCGTTCTAATAATTACGATAGGCCAAAATTTTGAGGTAGTAATAAAAAATCAAGCAAACTAATTTGATCACTTTGTGCCAGTATCGTTCATAAAACAATAGACACCCTATCAAATCGTATTTTCATTTTACTTTTACATGATTGCATGAAAGTTATTACAATAGAACTTGTAATTGTAGGCTAACCGTAAAGGCATCATTTTAAAAAAAAAAGTAGATTTTTCTTTAGAAATAATTCACATCTTCCTGAGTTCAATTTCGAGTTAACCCTAAAAAGCCCAAGCTATTATTGGCTCTCCGTGGCCCAAGGGGGGGGGGGCACATTGTGCCCCCCTTCTCTAAAATCTTTATTTTTTGACCAATCACTCTCAAATTTGGCACACATGCAAAGCAACTCAAACTCTACAAAACGCAACCATCAAAATTTCTCAAGGTCACCACATGGGGGCGCTATTCACCATAATATAATGAAATACATAGAAAATATGGATTTTGTTGAATATTTCAAAGTTTTTGTTTTTAATATCCCTTGTATACACTCACAAGTGTTTTTTAAGATGAAAATAAGTATTGTTGAGTAAACTTTGACTGTTTGGGGCTCATATTTTGTGTTACAATAATATAATGGGAATGTAAATGCGTATATTGCACAAAATGTACTATGCACTGTCGTTGGTTGCACTCTAAAGAGTTAAATAACGCCTGAATAAATGCATTTCTTTATCTTCTGGTAAACTTTTTTTGATGGAATGCACTTTGATACATCAAATCTTGTAATCTGTTAATATAAAATTGAAAATAAAGAAAAAATGCAAGAAAAATGAATTTTCAATATTTTTTATTGTTTTTATTGTTTTGGAGCCATTTTACCCTTCAAAAATAAAGAAAAACAAAGAAATGTATTGAATATGTTTCGAAATAGATGAAACATATGTTTCATGTCATATTTGAGTCAATAGATACATAAAACAAGTGGCAGTAACTCTTCTATGTAGTAAAAGTAGAAGAAAACACCAAAAAATGACACACATGACCTTCAAAATGTGGTTGCCATGGCAACACGATATCACGGGTAACCCTAAACTGTACACCAAAATGTTCGCCATAAAATTTTAGGAAAAGTCACCAAGTTTGATCAAATTTCGACAAAAATTGTGGACGTGGCGAAAAAAAATTTGGTAGGGGGGGCACAATGTGCCCCCCCTGGGCTTTTTAGGGTTAACGTCGCGGTAAAGCTTGTTGAACGGAACCGTGCGGTTTCTTGATTGTTTTTTGTCTGCGCACTCAATATGGAAACGATGAATTGATTGTCTAACGCGAAAACTTTTTCTTCCAATATGTTCTCCACAACCTTATTAAGAGACAGATTCAGGAAATACCAGCAATGATGTTGTTTTTCAAATAAATAGACAATTTCATAGTTGCCATCTGCTATCCACGTGATGATGTCGTGGTTTCTTACGGAAGACTAACATCAATATCATTTACAGTTATCTAAATGGTTATAAGTGAATTGAATTGTAATCTGCTTGTGTCTTTTTGTATGATGGAGAATTAAAATTGAAGTACGATTTTAGTGAATTATTATATTCCTCTGGGCTACTCTCTGGCTGATGCAATTCATTGAAAGAATTCTTATGAACTTTAAGTGCAATATTACTTTTTCGTATTATTTCCTTCTCATTATGCTCCTTTCCCCTTTTCACGCTCTTAAAATTATTTTTAATTTTACCCAACTACACCAAACTTACAAACATGTTGACACTTCCAATTTAAATCACCCCAAACTGCCCCCGTCAGCAAATTTTCGCCGTTCTGTCACAGTAAACATCAATGTACCATGCAGGTAAACGCTCAACCACATTACGCATTGGTGAATACCATCAATAGACCTGGGGTTAATAAAAGAAAATTCATTTTGTTGCTTTGTTTGCTCGATATTTTCGCCGTATGAGCAGAGTTCAGACAATCAATTTTCGCCGATTGTTGGCGAAAGAGGCCACAGTTGGGGTAACATTAATATGAATAGGTGGGACCGTATGTTAACAATTCTTTTTGATAAATTCGGTTGTCAAGTACATAATACCTGTTTCGATTAAACAGATTAGAGCTTTTTGAGGGTCGGTGCAAACTGAGTTTGAAGGCTGGCCTTGAATTGAACACGAGACCCAGGGACGGCTTGGAAGCGGTTCCAGCCGGTTCAGCTCGCAGAGCTGACTGAGAGGAGATTTGAAGCTTGCCGTGGTCTAGCTGTTCCCCTAAACGCGACAATTTTGTGATGTTTTGACAGAAGGACGTTATTTATCAGAAATTGAAAATGTCCGTGTGGCACTAAAAGGTTTGAAATAACGACGAGGTGCGATGTCAGTTTCCAGGATAACTAACTTTAAAGTTTACTGCGAAATGAATCTTGTAATGACAAATATCGTTTGTGTGAAGTTCAAGAAAAAAAAAAATCGCTCGAATATATTATCATAAAAATGGGAGTGTTGGTACATGTAGATTTCACCTGAGCCGAAGTATGAAGATTGAGTTTCAGATTTTGAAATCCACGCTTTACTGAAGCGGCACGGGTAACCAATACAGGGCGTGGCGGCATGAGTATGCGTATTTTTGGAAGAGCCGTGATTGGTCTCCGGAAGTGAGTGGCGCGCTCACTTCAGCAAATCATAGCCCGTCTTTTATCACTCACTCCTGAAACTTTGTTAGACAAGCCGAAGAGCTCATGACTAGTGCCGAATAATGTTTCTTTGCGGTATACCTCGATCCGTTTAGATATCCAAGCAAGTGAAAATCCAAACTACCACATTGCTGACCAAGACTTTCACGAAGTTTAACACTACTTTATAACACAAATCTAGAAGCAAACCATTTATTGCCTTTCTAATTAGAGGGTAATAGGAGTATAAGTAATAGAATGTAACGATTTCTAGGACGATTGGGTACATGAAGAACGAATATTACTGTCTGCTGGCTTACTCTTGAGCGATCCATTACTCGTACACGTTAATGCAAGTAATTTGCTGTGTGGCCCAGGTGATAATTAAGTGATCACGCGCCACAAGGCGACAAAAGTTGCCTGACACAATTTTGGGTCGGAATCGCCAGGCACATTAGAAAAGCCATGCGGTGTTCTCGGAGGAAGATAGTTAGACAACACAAGACTCAACGTCAATAACAACTAAAACAGCTGTTTTGTTTCATGTGCCATTGAAATTTTGCTAGGACAATTGCACTTTTCTTGGAAATATAGATAACAAGTACTTTTCTATCGTACTTTAGATTAATTCAAACTGTCTGACAAAAAAGAAAGAACAGTCTATTGTCAAAATCAAGGGTCATCCGTATTCTACAATCTATAAGTTCACAAAAATCTAATGAACTCAGAATTTCCGATGGACGTGAATCGGCAGTTTAACAAATTAGACAACATGTGTTCTAATTCTAAGGGCAGTGTACTTTCAGAAAGCACCTTTCATCGATTTATTCGTTAATTTCAGGTGTTTGCAAAATTTCCGTTTGTGAATTTTCGTTTTATGTTACAGCGCAATCTGTAGCGCACATTCCGTCAGTAGAGCTACAAGAGTACTTTTTTTCTTACTAAAAACTCTCACCGTTACGACGCAAAAAGAAACAATTAGATTGCATGTTATTTTTACTACAATTAAAAGTACATTAATCTAAACTGACGTTTTGGTAGTATCAAATAATGAAAGCCAATGTATTAAAAGTGGTTTCCTTATCTTCGTTATGTGCTCGAAGTCGTCGAAAAAAGCGGACATGAACGCGAAGTTATCTTTCTGTAATCGGCCGTGGTCGCGCGAAGCGAAGTGTGCCACCATCGGCGTGGTGATAATCGCAACTTCCTCTGGTTGAGATTTCAGAACATTGTCGGAAATTTAACGGGATTATCACCTAGGCCGCAAAAACCGTGAAATCATGGAAAGGAGGGTTAAAGTACTTTTCAACAAGAAAAAGTGCAATAATTTGGCGAATGAAGTTTTACTTTAGCATAGATCCTGGTGGCTACTCATCGATACCCACCTGCTTACCCGGTAGACAAAGGGAGAAAATGGACCCGACAAATTCAGTGTCATAGCAATTAGCAATACCGAGGAATCAACCGATAACAATTTGTTGGATCAGGTAGCAGTTACTGGCCGATTTTTTTTTACCATTTCATTTTCTTTCTTTCTTTTTTTAAACTCGCGGAGTTCATGAACACAAAATAATGTCGACCTAGTTTGAGCAATTCGGGGGTTAGTATTGTAGACATGGTTTTGTCCAGCTGGCAATTGTCTTACTTTTGATAAGCTAAATATTGAGGTCAGGTCAGGTTTTTAAGATTTACAGTATGTACATGTAGTGAAATATATAGGTTTACAAAATGAGAATAATTGTCCGTTCTACCCAAACAATTCTCGAAAAAAACAAAAACAAAAACAAAATGGTGCACAAGTTGGACGCGTTGTAACAATTGCATTACATCCATGTTTTATAACGAAAAGAATTTAATTCATGTAAAATTATATTGGATTATAGCAGGTAAAATCCTTTGGCATAATTCCTTAAATAGAGAGAAGTATTAACCAAATTTAATAATTTGCTTGATAAACTACACAAAATTTTTGCATGGCACCTCATTCTATGAATCTGATTCAGCTATGTAATACTTTACCCGTCATTTGTTTTAGCAAATCAGTGAAATCATAAGGATTTGGACAGAAATCTCTTTGCTCTATACATTGTTCTTATTTCCTCTTGAGGGATCAATGGATATGTAATAACTATTAATTAAATTGTCTTATCAACTCGTAATAAAAAGATGTGTAATACCTCATTCTATTTATGGCATTTTATTGCATAATTAAGATGACTTAAGTTACTATCCTATCTCTTGTAATTTCTTCATAACGTCTCATAAAATGCATTAATTTTGACAAATAACCTTTTCGTTGTAGTTAAAGTGACGTGCTTAAGTGTCGTTTATCGTCATATCAAGTGATACGATTGTCTAAATAAGTAAATAAAATCATCATCTCCCACGTAACTGCTGATAACAAAAAAGAGTATCTCTCACGTGCCCCTATCTATCACGTGCCAAACGAAATATCGAACTTATGATCGACATTTCTACACCATGGACAGGTATAGGTAGGATCCGTGGGAGTGGGGCTGTGGGTGGGCCCGAGGATGGGGTGCTGGCGTGACGTATTTGTTGATGAGGCACAAAGATGCATGTTTCCCTTGTACGTATTTTCTTTCCACCTTTCAACGAAATAACGTGGGGGGCGGGATAGGGAGAACTTGGGGGAGGGGATACATCCTCTCTTATTCATAGAGACAAACTTTTCCCGCGTCATCGAGATATTCTTATCAATCCACTTGACCTCTGAGTATATATAGATACGATGTCGCGCTGATAATTATATGGAACTCTTACTAAAGATCTATTAACTGAAGAGCAGTGCTTGAAATCGTTTGCCAAACTTTTGATCACGAAAGTTTAAGTGAAAATAAAAGATTGTGAAGATATATTTTCGCAACAAATATATCTTGAATAATTCCACTCACTGATTGTGCAAGTATGTTATATTATGGAATTAATAATGAAATAAAATGAAATGCAAGTATATTGTATTTAGTAATTGTAAGTTTGTAAATATTCTAAATGGTAGTCTTGTTTAATTCATAATAAAATTGATATTCTGATATTTTATCGCTATGTTTTCATTTTGATATTCTAAACCTAGTAAGTGTGAGTGTCAATGTAAGTGGGAATGAGTGATATGTATCGGAAAAGAAAAATACATTGAGAAAAGTAGTATTTTTTTTCGATGCGCTAAATAATTTGCCAAAAGCTAACCCCTGCGAGGTGCGTGTGGTAAGTTTTACCTAGTATATCGTGAACTGAATCACTCAAATCAGGCACTGAATTTTTCTCTCATTTTTCCCCCCTCTTGTCTCCATTTTAACTCCTTTTTTCTTAGGTTTTTGTCAACCATGCACTCTGTTACTTCCGTTTTTTTAACCAGGCTGGGTCGGCTCCATTGCCATTGGTCTTCACACCCTCGGCAGTCTCATCTCCAACCCGTTGGTGGCGCGCTTCAAATCCCGTCCCGTCGCCATCGTCGGCGTCTTCATGTGCGCGTCTTCGCTCATCCTGACGTCGCTCATGCCCAACATTTACCCGATGTTCGTCACCTTCAGCGTCCTCTTCGGTCTCGGGATCAACATGGTCCTCATCGCCTCCGTCAATCTCATCCTCAAGTATTTCCCCGTCAAGAACTGTTCGAGAGCCACGAGCATGGCACTGATCGGAACTACAGCAGGTGATTTGATTTGATTCGATTCAATTTGATTTATTTGATATGATTTGATTTTGATTTGATGAACTTAATCATAAATATTATGGATCACATCAAGAACTAAATCAAGAACTATTCAAGAGCCACGAGCATGGCACTGTTCGGAACTACAGCAGAGGATTTGATTTGATTTATTTTTTGTATCGTCCATTACCACGTCTATTTCATACAAGGTTGTAAAGAATTTTTCAACACGATACAAGAAAAGATATTCTATTTCATAAATGAATAATTGACAAGCTCTTGTTTGAGGGAGTATGGGGGGTTGGTGAGGCTGAAGTCAAAGGATGGGTGGGTCTGGAAGTAGGACAAAATTTTACTTGGCTTGGAGAGATATTTCCCCCTTTTCTTTCTTTCGTCCACTCCGGTTTGTTCAACAACTTGTCCACACCTTTATTTTCTTTTCCAAATTGTTTATGGGAAGGTGACAGGTACATTTTCTGTTTTGCTTATTTATGATTAAACATAAAAAAGCCGGTTTACCATTGTACAATGACGGTAGTTATGAAATTAACATCAATTCATCGTTTTGGCCATTTTAATTGAAGCTATTACGAGGCCCAGCTACTCTTGCTTTGAGACAGATCCAAAGACCTTGGATTCACTGTTTTCTCATTAGATGTCGGTTGTCAAACGTTATTGTCTAAAGACTGAAAGTATCTGTGAGCAAGTGTGTAATTAATCTTTGTATCGTCTAACACCATTAGTAACTGTTATTTTATTCCTTCTCAGGTATGCTCGTCATGAACATGTTTGTCTACTACCTCATCACCACCGTGGGATGGCGAAACATGTTCCGTATCGTCGGCGGTATGATCCTCGCGATGGGCATCCCCTCCGTGACGACCTTCTCCCAACCACCATCGACCCCGACCCACGTCGACGACCCCTACGACAAGACAAAGAAACCACTCAAAGAGAAATCCACCAAGATGGCCATCGAGTCAGAGACGAAGAGCGCCGCCAACGCCAAGGCCGCGGAAGCCGGCGAGCCGCTGATGACGGCGGCCGAAGAGAAGAAGATGTTGGAGGCGAAACTGAATGAGAGCGAGGTCAAAGTTCAGATCGTGGGAAAGAAGATGACCCGGAAGCAATCGATCATGAAGAGGCTGAAGGTCTTGACCTTTCCGGAACTCTGGTTTCTGGCGTTTGGTCTGTTCGGGTGTGCAATGACGATGAGCTTCTATTACGTCAGCATGGTAAGTTACTTTGCTTCTTTAACAAAAACACACACAAAAAAGACATATATTCGCACCAAAAAAAAAAAGTACCATATTAACAGATTACTCGCAATGTTGCAGTGGAATTCGAAATTCCGTAATACAACTTTCACTTTACTCATCACAGTCTTTTGAATTCTACAGCATACACTCATCTTCAATATGCCTTTTAACATTTTCATTAGACAATATTAGACACTCGATTTCCATATATGGGCAAGTTCTATCCTCTTGACTTAAACAAACATTGATATCATATAATTATTTGAGTCACAGAATAGATTAAAATTGATTCCGTAGATATACCAAAGTACTGAGGACCATTGCCCGACGAAGCGTCGAAAAGGGAATCGACCTAATTTTACACGACCTGTTTTATGGCTTTCAGTAATCTTCTGGATTAATTATTAACTAACCCTTTTCGAAGTCAATGATCTTATCAAGCCGTGGAACAAGACCGTCGTGTCACCTTCTGTTCTTACTCTCCGTCAAACTATTCTTTCTTTTTCCCAATGACCAGTTATTGTCGAAAAAGAATATACCATGTTATATATTTCATTTTAGTTATCAGCATACGAATTTGTTTAATTGGCTGTTTTAATGAACACGTAATAGACATTGGGTATTGGATTGTTTTGGTTTGCGTTTCTTAATACAGTTTTAATAGTGTAGCGCCGAATTAACGGTTTGGGGAAAAAGTAACTTCTAAATACTACTTCATGACTCCTTGAACAGACTTTATTCGCTACGGAAACAGATTTTAAATTTCTCTCCATTAAAAAGAATATGACTAGTGTTTATCTTGTTTTGTGATACCAATATCGATAGTTGCTCAGAATGCCAAAAACGCCAGGAAATAAGGCAAGGTGCAATGGAAACAGAAAAATATCTTACACATTACCATCACTTTTTCACATTCGATACTGTACTTCAAATTTGTCAATACAATCACATTCAGGGACGTGGACATGAACTGATTTCCTTTTATTGCGAGATGTGAATTTGCGTCTTGTCTTTTTGGGGCCGCTCTTCAGCCTCACCCTGCCTTGCATAAAGTGATGGTGTCGCTTTCCTCTTAATCCTTAAGCAATAAGATTTCTAAACACATTAATATCATAAAAAATATCTAAATATTGTTTGAAGAATATAGAGTCGGATAATTATTCTGACATCTGTCAAATTCCCGCGACCATCGGATGACACTAGCCTTGAGGCTTTTATCTTACTAAGTACTGCGACTGATATGAGGATGATAGGTTTTTATCTGTGAAGAGCTTATACTCCCGTTTAACTCATCGATAATTCTATTAGCAAATAATAGTTATGTCAGTTATCTGTTTATCAGTAAGGCCGCTCCGGGACACTATCTTGGTCAAGAGATTTTTTTCTTTGTCTTTTTTTTTTTCATCAGACCACATCCTTGCACAATGCGTGCGGCCGCTCACAATTATTGAAATAATCTGTCGCCCGGACAAGAGGTGCCGTACAGGTCCCAATCTTCTGTATAAAGCTGTCATGTTAACAAAAAATAAAAACAACGAAGCTAATCATTCGATATTTTAAGAAAATGTTGATGTGTCTGTATAATTTCAGGATTTTTTTCTGATGATTTATTTTGTTTGTCATTTTCCAAGCAGTTTATCATCGTTTTTTTAGTTAACGACAAGCTTCAATTGTTACGAACTTTTATTACAGCATAAATTCAATAATATAATTCAATTCAGTAATAACGACTACATATATTATAACTACTACTACTGTTGCTTTTTCTACTACTATCAATAATGATAATGATAATAATAGTGATTATAATAATAATAATATGTAATAATAATGATAATAACAATAATAATAACAACAACAACAACAACAACAATACTACTACTACTACTACTACTACTACTACTACTACTACTACTACTACTACTACTAACAACAACAACAACAACAACAAC
>JZLH01S0467223.1:25976-38480 GCA_001188425.1 Eucidaris tribuloides | reverse complement strand
CTCTTATCTCATTACAACTTCAGCTACATCCAACCATTCTTCCAATCCATTCTCCTCCATTTCCTTCCCCACGTTCTCTCGGAACTGTGCGCAACTTTCTTCCTTACTGTTTCTCTGCCAATTTCAAGCTCACTTTACATATCACCACTTGATGTTGTCTTGCTGCAATCACCTTACAACTGAGAATCTCTCTCAAGACACGTCTTATAAGTCCACCTACGTTCATATACCTCCCGTCTTACTCTGTGATCCTCCCTCATTTTAAACAAGGTATTGTCATTGTCATCATTATTCTTTTCGAAGAGATCACTATTATCTGCCCTTCTTAATTGTTCTCTTTTGAAACATAACTTTCCATTATATCTTCATTCCCTCTATTCTTTTCACGAACATTCCCGTGCAAATCTCCTCCTATTAGTACTCTCTTTTCCTGATGTACCCTCCCTACCTATTCATCCATCTCGCTACAATAAATATCCTTTTCCAAATTCCCGCATCCTATTTTTGGTGCGCAAGAGCGTATAACATTTACAACTGTTCCCTAAATCATCATATCCAGACTCATTATCCTATCAAACAATTTTTACGCTCAGTACATTATTAACATAACACTCTTTAACAATTATGCACACATTTTTTCCATAAAAAGGACAACGTTCTACAGCTTGAATTTACAATGAAAACATAAGCTTAAGTATGATACATGGTAGTCATTTCAATACGTTTATGTACAAATTCATGCAAATATTTTCTGTGTCTTTGTTATATAACCATTAAAAGATCGATTATACAGAAATGTGGGCATATGGGAGACCATATGGATGCCATTTTGCATGGATTAATATGCAAGTTATACAAATTATGTATATTAGAATGCTGGAAAATTACTACTTATATCATAATTGTGTTCCTTGACCTAACAAACATGGGTATAGTCACCACAATTTACTGTCTGCGGGTTTCTGGTCCCAAGATATGGTCATAACTAAGTTAGATGTTAGCCATTTTGAATATATAATTCAGGCATGTTTATGCAAATTAGGTCTACATGTAGGTATAATGACTTGGAAACGGTTGTTAATGAAAAAATCTGTTCTTCCACCTCCAAATATCATATTAGGCATACAAATGTATTTATACATGATTATCATGTTAAACACAGGCTTCAATGGGCTACATGGCGGCCATTTTGAAATCATTTATATGCAAATTTATGCAAATTACACATGTCAGAATGTTTGAAAGTGTATGATTATATCATATTTGCATTCCATGACCTTAGAAACATGAGTATACATACCAGAAATTACTTGTTTTGGTGTCCATCTGTCAAGATATTGGCATATATAGGCCTTATGACGGCCATTTTGAATTTATGCAAATTAGGCACTGATCCACCACTCGGATGTAAATGGACTTTTAATATGTGTTTTGGTGGCTCTTTCAGGTTAAATGCAAGTATAATCATTTCTTTAGCAATTTAATTTGGGTTATTTCGTATTTTGACTGGACTTTATATTAAGTTTTATGATTTTCAATATGGCGTCGGCGGCCATCTTGGATTTGGCGGTCAAGATGAACCCAAACTGTGTTAGAAATTGTTTTATAAGGTTTAGCATGCAGGAAATAGTGCAAAATGATGCCTTACTTGTTGATATAGGGATTACAGTTCCAGAAATATAAGAATTTATGTATTTCAAAATGGCGTCGGCGGCCATTTTGAAAAATGGCCGTTTACACAATTTTCCCGCCATTTTTGAAAAATGCATGGGAGCTATATTTTCTTAAAATAGGTCCATTTAGCCAAATCCGTTGAGAAACAAAGGTAGCATTAACATGGTCACGGATCCTAGGAAAATGACTCTACTATATGTGTGAACTTTGTTTAACCACTCCTCAAAATGCCCCGAACTTTGAAGTGGCCAGCCCAAGTCATAAACGATCAAAATCCATTAGGAAAACCCAAACCACTTTTAAACCTTTGCTCCCAGACTTTGGTAACGGGACTTACAGGATGGTCCAATACTATAATCCAAGTATCCACGTGTGATGGTTGTATGTGTTGCAATTTGTGCAAGTGCGACAATACAAGAGGTTAAATGCGATAAACGAAAGTTAATGATATCCATTCTCTAGTCAAGGATAGCTATACAAAACACAAATGCGAATAACTAATGTATTTCGGAGAGTTCACAAATTTGTATTTGTTTTGCTTAAGTTATGACTGAAGTTTTGCGATGACATCCTCTTGCGTATAATTTGCTTATTCAACAATGTGATACCATTACATTATTGCTCGTGAACCATCACCGGGTAACTTAAAAAAAGGTTTCAGAAAAGCACAAGGAAAGTCTAGGAAACTCTTGGGAAACTCTACCTCTATAAGATCCGTGGTCTTTCTTTCAATTGATGTTGAAAATTATCTTAGTAGCAGAAAGCAGGATGTGGTGGTTGATGGTGTGAGCTCTGATTATGAAGAAGGGAAATGTGGTGTTCCTCAGGGTTCAGTTTTGGGGCCCCTCCTGTTTCTTATATATGTAAATGATATCAAACATACATCAACTATTCTTTATTCTCATTATTTGCAGATAATACTTCTGTTATTGCCTCGCATACTAATTTAAATTTATCGACTGAAATTATGAGTTAGGAATTAACGAAATTGAGTTATTGGTTTAAGTGCAATAAATTATTTGTAAATTTAGCTAAAACTAATAACATGATACTTCGATCAAGAAACAGGAGGGTCCTCGAACAATTTAGTACCTGTAACAATACTTGATGAGTTCCTGAATTGGAAGTATCATATTAATCACATTTCCCTAAAATTATCTAAAAGCATTCGGATCTTATCCAGACTAAAACTCACTTTACCTTCATATATTTTGTTCATAGTGTACAATAGTATCATTGACCCACATTTGAGTTATTGTAACATCATATGGAGTAATACATTTCAAACATATTTGGACACATTTTTTTGATACAAAAACGAACTGTTCGTATTGTTACCAATTTTGATTTTCGCTCCTCATTCCGTCCACCTTTTTTTGTCAAATTACAGGTGCTTCTATTTCAGGAATTAATAAGATTGTTTACGCTTATATTTATGTTTAAGTTTCAAAATAACCTCCAACCGTCTATTCCAAATAGTAAATTTACGCAAAATACTAATATACATTCTCATTTCGTCGTGCGCATGGCAGAATGTCGTTAGAGCAAAAAGGTGTTCATGGCAGAATGTCGTTAGCATGTGCTGAAAACAGAATGTCATTAACAGTAAATTGCTTGTAATGTTACAGCCATTGGCTTATTTCACATGAAATCAAAGTATTGTGATCTTTTAGGTCCTTTTTATAAGTATGTTAGACAGAAATATGGAATAAGTTTTTTTGGTCAAGTTAGAGGCAATTTAATGTTAACGACATTCTGCTTAGAACACTTGCTAACGACATTCTGCCATGCACACTTTTTTGCTCTAACGACATTCTGCCATGCGCACGACGATTTCACTCTCCAATGTACAAACCTCCATTTACCCATTTCTCCTACTACAGCAGCCAGTTAATCATTTTATTTAGTTAGTACCAGATAATGGAACAGATTAAAGCCACAGGTTAACAATGATCATAGTTAAAAAAAAATGTGAGCTACATAATCCTCAATTCTCTAGGTGTATTTCATAGGTATAAAAAATGAAGCCCTGAAAAATGAAAATGAAAAAGTGAAAATCGTAAGTTGACCGGATTCACCTACCCATTTCCTCCTGTAGAATTATTGTATGTAGATGTAGGCTATTTTGTACTCGGCTCGATTTCTAATCGTTTATTCATGAATATTTTGCCAGTGACCGCATAAATATTCGAACTTTTGTATTCCAGGGTGTTTATTTGTCCATTCGAGCTCTACTGTGTAGCTCAGATAGCCAATTTTTTTATTTTTTTTATTTGAAGCTCCACAATGTTACCCTGTGTCTTTAAGTAATGATCTAAACAAAAAGTAGATTTAAACGACTCTGTAAATAACTTTTTATCAATGGTTTGTGCAATACTGTTTGAGCAGACGAAATTTAGCTTCTTTCGATTTACTTGTATCGTAATTCAACTTATAATTCATGTTCATGCTAATAATATTAATGATACCAATGGAATTTAAATTTACCTGTATGCTTACATCTGAATGTGTATGTGTGTTGGTGTATGTGCGTGTATTTATATGTGTATGTTGTGTTTCATTAGTTTTCGTGTAATATACTATTTTTTAAAGTAAATATCATTTTTTTATGTAAAGGCCTGTAATTCAAGTTCTGCTTTGAAGGATTGCCTAACCACAATTGATTGAATTTGTCAAATTGTGTAATTTGTATTTGATTGTATTTTTTTTATTTTTATGCTTGAATAAATTTGAATTTGAATTTGAAAAAAAAATATAAAAAGGGGGTTTGCGATTTTGATATTTAACCAAACTTTCATCTTGTTGAACTTAGAACATTTTTGCTTATTATAAGTAAGTTATTTTTTTTCAATTGTGCTCCCAGGTCCTGATTTCTGCACTGTTTGGGGTGATCCACACTACATCACAATTGATGGCGAGAAATATGACTTCCAAGGCGACTGCGATTACACATTAATGACACCATGTGGAAATCTGCAAGGGGAGCTAACAGACTTTCATCTATGGGGAGATAATGTCAAGTTGACACCTTCTAGTGGTGTGTCATTAATGAGGAGGTTATATCTCGACTTCAATGGCACAAGATATGCTATTGGACCTGGTCATGAAATATTGGTAGATGGTCAGAAGACGGCGCCACCGGTTATTGATTCAAGAGGGGTCTACATTTATTTCAGTTATCCATTAACGGTAATCTTTCTATTCAAATGAATGTTAATATTCTGACTGTAACATTACATTTATTATGTCTTCAGTTTATCCATCCACCCTTAAATATATATTTAGCTGTCCGTAAATCCCCCTTTTACTGCTACTTCATATGTACTATAATTTGCAGAGTTGTTGATTTGATTCCCGCACGACCTGGACTCGAGTCACGACTCAGTCACTATTTTCTTACTTACGACTTTAAACGCTAAATACCCGAATGGCTAGCGACTTGACCTGTAGGACCAACTTGCGACGAAATGCTCGTGACTTGATTTGAGCTTGGAGAAAATGACTGGCCTCCTTTTTCAAGTCATGTAATAACATCAAATATTTCGGCAAAAACTATTCATATTATCGAGCTATAATCACTGTGCAAACCATGCAAAATTGTCTCGACCACCGGGGGTGAAGGCTAGAATAAAGGATCCAAAAGACGTAAGTCCGTCCTTCGTCCGTCTGTTACCGTTCAATCGACCGTCACAAATGTTAAAAGTTACCTCCAAGACTCTCTTATGACACATAAGTTGACAACTGTTGTTTTAATGGCAACCAAAGTTGGGCTATGGATGTACTAGTGGTAACGTCATGCTTGTAGGAATGTTGCAGGTCACATGGTGTGGTCAAAATCATTTGAGGTCATATTGTAAAAAAAAAAAACAATAAAAAATAACGTATGCTTCGTTTTCACATTGTAAAATTTACCAAAAAGACTCTCTTATGACACTTAACGTAGCGACTGCTGGTCCAATGGCAGTCAAACGTTGGTCATAGATGCTTTAAGGGTACCTTCATGTTAGAGTGCTGTCGCTGGTCAGATGGTGAGGTCAAATGACATTTTAGATTAAACGTTACAGTTTATATGCAAGATTCTCTTACGACAAATAACTTTGCAACCTTCCCTGACCTTGTTTATTTAACTTGGGTTTTAGATGCACGTGGGGGACAATCGTGTTGGGGTGCCATCGGAGATCACATGGTAAGGTCAAAGGTTATTTGAGGTCAACCGACAAGACTCTTTTAAGGCAAATAAATATCAACCATTGCTCCCTTTTCAAACAAACTAGTGTTATAGGTGCACTAGAGGACCTTCGTGTTATGGTGCCATTGAAATTCAGGTGATTAGGTGAAAGGTTATTTGTGGTTATATTCTAAAGTTCACTTGCAATACTCTCTTAGACAAATACCTATTCAACCAAACTTGGGTCATAGATGTAGTGGGGGAACGTCATGTTACAGTGGTGGCGCAGGTCACATGGTAAGGTCAAAGTTCATCGTAGGTCAAACGTTAAAGTTTACTTGCAAAACTTTGGGACATCAACATTGGGTTAGGGATGTACTTCTTGAAACTTTGTATTATTTAGGCAAGGGTGGGCGAGAAACGATCTTGCTATTGGCTTGTTCTACACAATACTACACGATATGATATATACTGCAAGTAGTGGCTTGGTGTACTAGATGAACTGATTAAATAATGTTGAAACTGTTACACAAGTGTTAAACAACTGCCCGATCATAGGCCCTAATTACACCGACATACAATTCCTGAGAACGGTCTCAGAATGCTTTCATTAATAATCTCGGAACGGGTTTGGACCTTCATTGATGTGATTACACCGCTGTCACACGAGCCGTCTCATCTTCGGTAGAGCAGCTTTTACAACTTTCAATGATTTAACCATCCCCGTTTGGCGGTCAAATGTCTCTCCGTTCTTCCGACCGACGCGGTGTGTTGCGGCACAAATTGTCGCCGCGTCACAAATTGTCGCCGGCGACAATCTGTGACGCGTCGACAATTTGTGCCGTCAGGTTTTGAGCAAATCGGCACAGATTGTCGCCGGCGACAATTTGTGACGCTCTTGCTGATCCTAATTTTTTGCCTCACTGGCGACAATTTGTGCCATGAAAAAAAAACTAGCGGCACAGATTGTCGCCACCGTCACAAATTGTCGCCACTCATTAAATATGTGTGTGTCTGTTTGTATGTCTGTTCGTGTGTGTATCTGTGTGTCAATGTCAGTGTTTGCTTGTGTGTTTAATTGTGTGTCTGCTTGTGTCTGTGTGTCTACGTGTGTATGTGTGTGTTTGTGTGTCTGTATGTGTCTGTGTCTGTATACGTCTGTGTGTGTCTGTGTGTCTGTATAAACGTCTGTATTTGCCTGTGTGTTTGTCTTTGTGTGAGTCTGTGTGTCTGTTTGTATGTCTGTCTGTGTGTTTTTGTGTGTTCGTCTGTGTGTTTGTCTGCGTCTGAAAGTGTCTGTTCGTGTGTTCATATGTGTCTTTACATTTGTATGTGTCTGTGTGTGTATGTGTCTGTATGTGTCTACTCTGTATGTGTCTGTTGTCTGCTTGTGTGTGTTGTGTGTTTATCTGTATCTGTCTGTGTGTCTGTATGTATGTCTGTGTGTTTGTGTGTGTCTGAATGGGTCTGTTCGTGTATCTGTATGTGTCTGTGTGTGTCTATGTCTGCATGTGTCTAGTCTGCCGTCTGTATGTGTCTGTGTGTGTCTATGTGTCTGTATGTGTCTGCTGTCTGTGTGACTGTGTGTTGTGTGTTTGTCTGTATGCGTCTGTGTGTCTATTTGTATGTTTGTGTATTTGTGTATGTCTGAATGTGTCTGTTCGTGTGTCTGTATGTGTCTGCGTCTGTATGTGTCTGTGTGTGTCTATGTGTTTTGTGTCTGTTATCTGTTTGTGTGTCTGTGTGTTTGTCTGTGTGTGTATGTTTGTATGCCTGTGTGTTTGTGTGTGTCTGTGTGTTTGTCTATGTGTTTGTGTGTCTGTATGTTTCTCTTTGTCTGTAAGTGTCTGTGTCTGTATGTATCTGTTTTGTTTGTGTGTCTGTATGTGTCTGTGTGTGAGTCTGTGTGTCTGTGTGTCTCTGTATGTGTCTGTGTGTTTGTCTGTGTGTTTGTGTGTATGAATATGTCTGTTTGTGTCATTGTATGTGTCTGTGCGTCTGTATATGTATGTATGTGTCTCTGTGTGTGTGTATATATATCCGTCTATTTGAATGTATGTGCACCTGTGTGTCTGAAAGTGTATGTTTGTGTGTTTTTCTGTTTGTGTGTGTGTATGAACGTGTGTTTGTGTCTCTGTATGTGTCTGTGTGTTTGTCTTTGCACATATCTGTGTGCATGTGTGCGTTTCTGTGTATCTGCATGGTTGTATGTCTGTGTGTGCTTGTATGTGTGCGTATGGCTGTGTGTATCTGTTTTTGTATTTGCGTGTGTAAGTTGGTAGTTGGTGTGGTGTTGGAAAGAGGATGTACAAGTTTATGGTGTGCATTTGGATATCTGTAAGTGTCTGTGTTAGCCTGTATGCGGTTGTGAGTGTCAGGCAGACACACAGACACACAAACACAAAGACATACACATAAAAACAGACACAGACAGAAACAAACATACACAAAAACACTAAAACATTAAGCCACACAAATAGACACGCACAGAGATCCACAAACTCACACCCAGACAAACACACATACACACAGACACATACACACATACGGACACACAGACACATACAGGCACACAGACACATAGACACACACAAACATAACGGATACATACAGACGCACAAACAGAGATATACAGACACACGAACAGACACATACCGACACATACAAGCACACAGACAAACACGCAGACACACACAAACAAATACACATACATACAAACAGACACACAGACTCACACACAAATACAGACATATATCGACACACATGTAGACACGCAGAGACACACTGACACATACCGTACACATACAAACATACACACACAGACAGACAGACACACTGACACAGACAAATATACACAGACTCACACACAAATAAACACACACAGACACAAGATGCACACAAACAGACACACAGGCACTTACAAAGAAACAGAAATATACAGACACGCACAACAAAATAGACACACACAAGCACACAGAAATACAGACACACAGACACATACAGACAAACACGCAACACACAGAAACACAAACAGACAACAGACATATTCAGACTAGACACATCCAGACACATTGACACAAATGCACAAACAGAACAGACACATGCATACACACAGACAGACACACATACACATACAGACACAGACACAAACAAACAGAAACATACAAACAGACAGACACACATAGACAAACACACATTACACAAACTGACACACACTCAAACACACCAAAATAGACACATATATACAGACAGACACACAGACACATACAGACACACAGATACATACAGACAAACATACAGACACATATAGACACACATACACATACAGACAGACACACAGACACATACAGACACACAAACATACACATAGACACACAGACACACACAAATACACACAGAGGAACATATAGACACATATAGAGACACAGACACATACAGACACACAGACACACATACAGACACAAATAGACACACAAACAGACCACAGATACATACACAGGCACACACTGACAAACATACAGACACAAATAGATACACAAACAGACCACAGATACATACACAGGCACACACTGACAAACATACAGAAACATATAGACACAAACAGACACATAGACAGACACACTGACACATACAGACACACAAACAGACACATACAGACAGACACACACAGCCACATACAGACTAATAAACACGGACACATACAGACACGCAGACAAAAGTGGATGCTCACATACACACAGACACATAAAGACACACAGACAAACACACATACACATACAGACACACAAACAGAAACAAACAAACAGACACACAGACAAACACACATACACTCAAACAGACACACACTCAAACACACCAAAAAACATACAGACAGACAGACTCACAGACACACAAACACATACAGACATACAGACACACAGACACACAGACAAACATACATACCTATATAGACACACAGACACATGCAGACAGACACACATACACATACAGACACACAAACAGACACACACAGACAAGCATACAGACACAAATAGGCACACAAACAGACACATACGCACAGATGCAGACACGGACACACACTGAAAAACATACAGACACATATAGAAAAACAAACAGACACATAGACAGACACACAGACACATACAGACACACACATACATACGCAGACAAATATACAGACATATTAAGACACACAAACAGACACACACATACACCTACAAATACACAAACACATAGTGACATACACCCACATACCCACAAACAAATAAAGGTGATTTGATCATGGCTGGCGACAATTTGTGCCTTCAACTCCGGGCACAAATTGTTGCCGGCGACAATCTGTGCCGGTGGCGACAATTTGTGCCGTCAGGTTTTTCACAAATCGTCACAAATTGTCGCCGGCGACAATTTGTGACGCGGCGACAATTTGTGACGCAACACGGTGTCTCGTGTTTACGTAACTTCCTGTGCTGGACCGGTTTTGGAACAATTGTGTACTTAAACCGCGTTCGAAACGGTCTGAGCACGGTATCAAACCGACAAAAAACGCCTTTCGAATGCTTTTGGTCCACTGTGAAGACGGTTGTTGTGGTTACACCGCCAGTAAACCGCTCTGAGACCGTTATCAGAACACTTTTGACCCTCTGTGTAACCGGGGACATATAGTAAACTAGGTTGTTGAAAATAAATACAGGTTGTTTAATTTTAATTTCACTGTGGAATGCTAGTGTCTCCCCGTTTTTCCTTTTCTTCAGACTCTTCAAACAAACTTTGGATTAGATTTGACATACGACGGTATGCACACTGCAGATGTCAAGATTTCAGGAAGGTACAGGAACCACACGTGTGGATTGTGTGGCACATATGATGGCGACCTTTCAAATGAGTATCAGTTGAAGAATGGCAGCTTGGTGAGCCCCACACTTTGGAGTTTTGTAAGAAGACTGAACATTGTTTCATTAAAACAGACCTCTGTGATTTGATGGAGGAAAAGCTTATATTCGTTTTTAATACTGACATGCATTGTTGGTGGTTTGTATTGGACAATGAATAGAAGAAAGAATTCAAATTATTGTCCATGCGTGATATTTCAAGTTAAGAATTCGTGGGTGTTGTTGTGTAACTTTAAAATATGTGACGTTGTGGTTTTTGATAGGTGACTCTAGGTGTACATTCAAGAAATACATAACATGCAGTGAAGGGAAACTTAGTTTTGGTGGCCAGATATCCCATACATTTCCTTGTATCAGGCTTAAGTTTGCACTGAGTATACTTGGGTTTCAAATAGATGAAACGGTGTTATTTTAGCTTCTCGGTGTCTTAAAAAAAATCACACTGCATAATGCAAAGTTGTTAAATTCCATGATCAATAGTGTTTACTAAAAAAATAAGGACTTTCGTTAGTCACTTGATAGTAATCCTATACTGTGGAATTACACCATGGTCTTCTCTTTATAGACATCTAACGTCAATGAGTTTGGCAACAGCTGGGCTGTGGATACAGACCAATGTGACATGAACATCAATCCGCCAAAGAATATTTGTGAGAAGAACTTGTCTGTTGCTAATGATGTCCAGCATACATGTTCTATCTTTGATCCCGATCTTAACCAAGGTAAATGATTGTTAATATTTCAACACTGTGAAAAATACACTTAAAAATGAACGAGAGTTGCTGGCAATTTGCTGCACGAATTTCCAACGAAATTTCTAAGGTAAAATCGTATTCTAAATTTACTGCCGAATATCATCACAGCATAAATTATCAAGCAGTGGATAATAAATGACTAACTTCATATGGCTTATGGTTCACACTTATTGTACAAACTTCCTCACACTCAACTCGCCTGCTCACACTGAGTTTGAGTTTTTTTTTTCATTATATTTTTAATTTTCCTTTTTTCCCCTCTTCTTCTCCTCCTGCCTATCCATTTTCCCTTTCTCTTCCTTTCTCCATCTTATCTTCTCTTCTTCACTTGTTCCGCCCCTGCCTCGCCTCCTCTCCTCCTCCTCCTCTTCTTCTTCTTCTTCTTCTTCTTCTTCTTCTTCTTCTTCTTTTTCTTCCTCCTCTTCATTCTCCTCTTCCTCTTCTTCTCCTTCCTCCTCTTCTTCTTTTCTTCTTCCTTTTCTTCTCCTCCTCCTTCCTCCTCCTCCTTCTTCTTCTTCTTCTTTTCTTCTTCCTCCTTTCCTCTTCCTCCTCTTCATTTTCTGGGTGCAACAATAATTGGTAAAAATCTTACTTGGATATCAAAACTACTCGAACCTTCAAGGATTACAATAATGATATGAATCTTGATCATGTTCAGACACAGAAAAAAAACTTAAGCCTCCAGGTAACCTCCATCATCACTTGTATTTATAACGAAGGCATTTGACTGACACACACACACATACACACACACACACACACACACACACACACATACATACACACACACACCTACACGACACACACACACACACACACACACACACACACACACACACACACACACACACACACACACACTACACACACACACACACATGCACACACACAAACATATGTGCCCTTTTTCTGTGTCAGACAAATATGGAATGATTACATTCTGCGATATATGATTTTACCCAAATGAAAGGTGTATTTCGTAGTATTTCATTTGTCAATTTACATGCTCTCACCA
>JZLH01S0467223.1:0-25926 GCA_001188425.1 Eucidaris tribuloides | reverse complement strand
ACACACACACTACACACACACACACACACACACACACACACACACACACACACACACACACACACACACACACACACACACACACACACACACCAAATTGGAATAAAGACACGAGTGACTGAATTTGCATGGCCTAATAATCGTTTGTCAGAGTAATCTCTCACAAAAATAAAATGCTTCTTCACTTCCAAATTCTTCTGTCCAACAAAATCAATCATCAGATACAGTCAGTGCTGATAACAGCGGACAAGATATTCCAAGAAAATAACCACATCGTCACTATCGGGCCTGCCGGCGTAACATGAGACGGCCTCTGATGTTCCGGCCGGCCGATTCAAGATGACCTTTGATGTTTTGGCTGGCTATCTAACACCACGTGGTTGTTCCTTGCCCAATGAACAATGCAACAGACTGTCAGCAAGACAGCTCAGTGATAGTTAGAGTTTGAGCTGTCTTGCTGGCAGACTGTCGCCGCCGTTGGGCAGGGAACATCATGTTTATATTTTATGATAAGGCCTGGAATTAGATGGCTTGGGGTGATTAATTCATGTCATGACCAATTTCATGTGAAGCGAAGTACCATTTTACACTGGATGATTATAGACTTTGGTTTTAAGGAAACTATGAAATGCAAAATCCATCAATCCATTAATGGGCAACATATTTTTACTATTGAAAATGATTTCTAAATTATCACTATTTACCCTGCAAATTGGCAATAATTAGGAAATTGGGAGGAAAGTATTTGTTTTTGATGAAATACATCATTTCCCTCGGGAACCTATATTTCTGTTGGGGCTTCCGTCCTCAATGGGTTAAGGTAATAATTGCTTCAAAATTGTTGATTTCATTTAATATTAAAGGGCCAGATCATCCAACTTAAGGACAGAACCATTAACTATCGACAGTAAGAATTGTCATGGAAACAGAACATTTGAACGTGTTTGAAATGGCTGCCAACTGACAGCATTGAAATTCCCTTCATATAATTGAAGGACTTTAACATATTATGCAACAAAGTTTTTGAGACCAAATTAATTATGCAAGTCGTAGATATTTCATTAGCATTATGCATCAAAAAGGACTTCTATATCGTTATTTCTCCACTCATTTGATTCTTTTTGACTTATCTGGTTTGTAGCTGAATTGATCTCCAACCAGAGACGGGTGGGGGAGGGATTAAATTGCAGAAGGTAATAACGGAACCTGACTCGGTCTCGCCCGAAAATATTTTGATAATCTCTAAATTGCATAATTCTTTTTGTATGTTTACTTGGAAAAAGTTTGAAGTGTAGAAATGGTTCCCCAGATTAAATAAAGATACAAAAAAAACCTAAACTAGAACCTTTCTGTTCTTTTATTACACGTATATCCAATTAGGTTGCACTGAAAACGAAGTTTATTCAAAGCATGCATTATACCTGCAAGCTTCACCTCTGTTTCATTATTTTCTTGCTGTTTCCACACAAATAATGCAAAAAAAAAAATAACTGTAAGCCCTCCATAAATATGATTGTTTATTGGATTGATGATAGTTGCCTTTTCTAAACATTATTCCCGGGACATTATTTCATTTTATAAATTCTAAATCATGGATATTTTGCCATTTCTATTCTTTTTTATTCTGGCTTTTCTCTCTGCCAACGTGAAACAAAGAAACCATGTTATACACACAGTCCCCGATGAAAAAGATACAGATCATAGAAAGTGCGAACCTCCCCCACTCCACTCCACAAAAAACTTGACAAAGCAACATGAAAACATTCAAGTCAGGTGTAATGCAATGACTTAGCCACACACACTCAGTCCTGGAAGCATAACACACAAGAGCAGTATAACAAGTAATTAACCAATCAGATTACAGAGTTGAACAGAGTCATATTTGACTGTTCTGGGCATGCATGCAGCAGTGACAAGTTTTATGCCACGCCCACAGTCAGCCTATTGAAAGCATGAACACGTACACACACACACACACACACACACACACACACACACACACACACACACACACACACACACACTTTTCATTCAGTATAACAGTAAATGTCCAATCAGATTACAGGGTGAACTACATTGGTCAGGGCCTGTGAGTACCAGCAAGCTCACGTGTGTAGCCAGTTACTATATGTATTTCCTAGGCAGGTAGCGAGGTGGGCGTAGGACGCCCATTGTATTGTTCACTACACGGAGCAGTGAAACATTAGGTGTGGACAATCATGACCAAAATGATGAGAGATCATGTTGCCACTCTGTGATTGGTTCGCAGAGGACTAGTTTGGATAAAATCTGAAGCTCATAATGGAGTGAGTGGACTGTTTACAATCTAGTTTGTCAGTATTAGATGTATTTCACGCTTGTCGGTCAGGGTTGTCGGGAAAGTTCAGGATTGTCGGCTAAGCTCTTGAAACTTTCAGGATGGGCGGCTGCCGCCCAGGCTGACATACAGTAGCGAGAACGCTGCTGCCAACCATTAAAGGGAGAAGGCACTGCCAACTAACAGGCATAAGTTAAGAAATAAAAAGGCATTGAGAGTATTGTGAGAATTATGGTATATGGTGATAAAGACAGCCTAAATAAGGTCTACTGTGTGACACCCACACTCAGCAAGGCCCTATAAATTAGTTAATTTGTGTTTATTTTATGCCTTTGCACACCATGTGTTAAGATAAACTTGCAGAAACAGTCATGGGGGGGGGGGAGGAACTTATCGATTCAAACAGTGCATACATTACTACGGCGTGACTAACACACGTCGGGTGGCATGCATCGGTCATGCTTGGTCAGTTTCAGCACTGTGTACGTGCGATCTGATTGGTTGGGAAGAACTCAAATGTTTTCTTAACTTATGCCCGTTAGTTTCCGGTGCCTTCTCCCTTTAATTTACATTGTCAAACGTCTCCAAATATTGCAGATACCTTTGTAATAATGCTCATAGATGTTTGACAGTTAAGAGTAACTATTAGCCGTGATCCAACGTTTAAATTACGGTGGAGGGTCGTGCCTCAAACTGATACCAATTCTTCGTCATTTTCTAAGTGCATTTTTTTTTCATAATGGATACCTAAAACAATATGTTTATTTATAGGTTACTCTCGAGCGACCGACAGTAAAATGCGACAAAAAATGAGACGGAATTTATTTATTTATTTATTTATTTTTATTTTATTTATTTATTTATTTATATTTTTTTTTATTGAAGAGCTCCACAATGTTAGCCTATCACTGTAAAACAAAACATAAAGGACAAAATTTTACACGAAATAACATGCCAAAAGATACACAATGTTATGGGGATGTGTTGTAATTTGTAAAGAACCTGTACCATGTCTTGTACGTTTCTTTGAATATTCATTGTAATCGATTTAATCGGGTCACGTCTTTCATAAGGAATCATCATTCCTTTTTTGTTGCCACCCCGTCAGTAATGTTTTACTTTTCAGCTTGTTTGCTGTATGTAAAATGTTTCTATAGTGTACGTTTGCAATGTTTTTGACGTTTCTATCTACTGAGTGAAATAAATTGAAATTGAATTGGAATCACATGGGGGGGGGGGGAGGGGGTGGGCTGAAAACAGCTTTCCCTTCCAAACGTGTTTGTGTTCAACAAAACGTATAAGAAATAAGAGAGAAATAAACAAAATCTTAAAATTAGGAAACCTTTTTGCTCTCGCCCGCTACTTTGTAGTTGTTTTTCAATGTTTTTTTATATTATTTGTTCAAGCGCTTATGTTAATTAAGTTAATTGTAAGCGCTATAATTGGCATTTATATTTCATTCTTATCAGATAAGTAACACAACCAATGCGTTAGTTGACTTGATTACTACTGCTATAACTGTACTGTTTCAACTTTGGAATTAATATAATTATGTTTTATTCTGTGGATGAAAATACAGTTAGCATTGATTAACATTTTAGTTTTTGATCCATACAAATTTATCAGTACATATATTTAAGAAAATAATAATTTCAATAAAACTGCTTGTTTCATCAGCGGGCCAGGGGGACCATCGCTAGTCATATAAAGCGCAATGTTTTACTTTTCCAAAATCGGAGTATCGTAATGCATCACAAGGAGAGTTTATGAATGTGTTACGAATCTTTGCAACAAAATAATAAACTATACCCTTCTGAATTCGCAGAAAAACGACAGTTAAAATTGTTAAACTTACAATTACCTCTAAACTTGTTTTAATTTTCCAGATGTTTTTGGTAGCTGCTCCGAGTATATTAACTGGCAAATCTACAGGGACTCTTGCGTGTATGACTTGTGTCACACAGAGCCAGGAAGGACTGAAATTTGTTCCACAATTGAAGAATATGTGAGGAAATGCAAGGAAGTGAGCGGGGGTAGTGTAGTTATCGGAGAGTGGAGAGAACTTGCGCCAAGATGCTGTAAGTTTCACAATGTGGAGTTATGAATCATGTACACTGTACCTGAAATGATCCGACAATTTTTCCTCTTTTTTCGACATGCAGTAGCGCGACTGACAAAAAACGTCTGAATACAAAATATTGCATACCTGCAATTCCATGAACAGATGTTTTTTTACAGCCTATAGTGTTTGACTGCCTTTCAGTGTTGAATTTTGTGAATGATAGAAAAAATGATTGGCAAAATACATTATGGCTAAAATAGTACAATGTCCCAATGATAAAAATAGAATGAGTTGCAAAACGACCAAACTGTGTCACGTATGCGCTGTGGAGCTTGTGACTGTAGGATTGAGTGATTTAATTTTGTCGTTTTTTCGACAATAGATTCTTCAGAGTTCAAAATCAAAATTAAAAATAAAATTTAATAATGCAATGAATATCACGTTATTTTTTATTTACGATGGTACACTCTTTTTTTTTATATTTGACCCCCGGAAGCCTTGGGCCATGTTGTTAAAAAGTAGCAAATGATTACAAACAATTGCTTTAAGCACAAGCAATTGATTATCATGTAAAAATCACACTAAAAATATTGTCGAAGTTTGTTTGCATACTCGTTTGACTGCGATGACAGCGTTTTTCTGACTTGCATGTCTTCGCAAGCGATTTGAATAAAAGACACTATTCTCTGAGATACGACACAAAGGCATACGCACCTAACGTAGCAATAGATTGGCAAGCCCATTGCTTGAATCTGAGTGCGGAGAAATAAAAAATACCCGCAAGCCCCCCTTTTTTTATTACAAGCAGAATTTCCTGCTTACCGAGCGAGAAACCTGCTTAAAAATGAATGCATAAAATGAACCTTTACTTGGTCTTCATGTATTTGCTTGTATTTGTTTTTCATGGTCCTTTATACCAGTTTAAGCGCTCTTGCTTAATCTAGCATTTCGCGTTTCAAAACATGTTCATAATCGTATTTGACGAAACTAAATCAGTACAAGAGGATAATAAATCAAGGAAAAATCCTACTGAATGATATCGGAATCGATTCCGTTTAAAAAAGGAAAACATTTAAACATAAAGATGCAGAGGCTGGAACGGAACAATAAATCTTATGTACAGTATGCAAACTGAAATGTATTCAAAACAAAATGGTTAATATAATAGAAGAAAAGGTTCTCGGGAATATTTGACTTACTTAAATTCATTTGTCGAGCGGTCTGTTTTATTCTACCATGTCAGGAAAGCAACCCACCCCAAAAAGGTGTGTACAAAATCATGGGTCAGGTGGACCGGATGAACATATACCACTTTTTTCTTGGTGGGGGGGGGGGGCATTTCGGTCCGGCATCTTCGATGATACTCATAAGAAATCCTTATAAAGGCAATTTCCGTGAAGAATTTATTCTGAATACCCTACTAAGTTGAATAGGAGAGGGGGGGGGGAGATAACAAAATATTTGCTATGCACCCACAATAGGGCATGACCTGAGGGAGGCTGAGCCTTCAACCACAACTTTGTGTGCCGAAACCCGCCTAAATAGGGTTTATATATCTGAAGGGTAAAAGACCACATTTACTTGTTTTGTAAAATCATAAATATCTTTATTTTGACTTCATGCTAAGAGTTAACATGTGTTTGCTGACGGATAAAGAGTATTCTTCTATCTAGAAATGTAAAAATGGAAAATTGGCTTCTGAAACCCTTTTTTTTCGAAAATGTTATTGCCGACAAGTGCCTGGTTAAGCTAAATCTGGTTACTTTAGTGTACCGGACAAACATCAGTCAAACTATGAGTTTGTCAAAAGAAGCCTCGTTTTGAAATGATATGCATTCTTTGTTGTTTGTCAGGTTTGTTTATGCCTCGGCAAGGAAGTTGCCGAAGGCATAATTTTTTTTTCAGGTTGTCCGTACGTGCGTCCGCCCGTCCTTCTGTACATTACCAGATCTAACAGTTAATCGATTTTGATGAAGCATGAACTATGAAGCAACAATGGACTGATTAGATTTTGGAGTTGACAGGTCAAAGGTCAAAGGTCACAGGGCCTAAAACATATCTGAATTTGATTTGACTCGTTACCATGATAATTTAATAACGACTGGTCGGATATTAATGTAACTTGTGTGACGTATGTATCATACGGCTGAACTGATTAGATTTCAGAGTTGAAAAGTCAAAGTTCAAAGATCACGAGGCCCCAGACATGTCTGATTTGTGCTAGATACCACGAGAAATTAATGGCTTGTCAACTTTTAATATAACTTTAGGTCAAATCCTTTGTGAAACTTAGTCCGCGGGTGCTTTCCACGTGCGCGCACTTTATTACAATGCCACTGAAAATATGAGATTTTCTACACGTTTTTGGTCATTTATGAAAACATTTCTCACTTTCATCCTTAGTTCCACTGATATGCGAATGATATGATTTTGTTTACGTTTTATATTTGAAATCAATACAAAATGACAATTTCATTCGGCATTTTGGGTCAAACACAACCCTTTCTGACCAAAGAATAAACAAAACCATACACACTAAAAAAAAATACGAGTTCAAATCTGCACCCCTAGGGGTGCAGAGCCTTGTCCCAATAGCAGTCTAGCAGTGCAAATGTGCACCCTACATAAAGGTGCATACCCATGTCCAAATAGCATCACCCAAGGGGTATTTATCTGCACCCGTAAGGAAGCGTACATCCTCCTCAATATATGGCGCATGACTGATTCCTTACCAGTGTAGATTTTTACCCTTAGGGATGCCTCCTAGCAGAACACCTGATTCGCCTTCACTCTCACACTACTTGACATCAGTGCACATCTACAGACTCTCACATCTTTATGCTATCACATTATTCACTATCTTATATGCTCATTTTGTCTGGAGTTCTATGGAAGATGAAACGAAGTGAAACAGTGAATTTATCAAATATGAAATATTAATACTTGATATTTCAATTTAAAAAAAATATGAACTGAAGTTTATTGGATAAAACAGTTTAAAATGCATACCACACAGTTTTCATTTAAAAGTGCCGCAGTAGGCATCTTCGTATAAGGAGTACAGAAACCACACATTTGTAGAGAACGTATATACATTATGTTGACATTTTATATTTGCATGTATTTTGAAATATCAAGTGCCATCCTAGGCATGTACATTTAAGTTAAACAGGTTTTACCCACTGTTTAAAATTTGCACTCTAAAGATTGCAACTAACATGCAATGTCCAACAAACGTATATGTATAATTGTATAACTCTCTCTTAGTCAGGTGTCGCAGGGTGCGATGATGTGGTCCACACGATTCTCCCCCACATCTTTCTGCCATGTGCTGCCCTCACTGCCTCCGCCAGACTTAACCCTGTTATGTTGGTAATGTCCTTGAGCCAGGATGTAGGGGGGGGGGTGGGGGCGGCCTCTCCTTCGTGTTCCGTTTACTTTGCCTGTGATCACTTTATCTAAACCGTTGTGTCGAATTGCATGTCCAAAATAACGTAGCTTCCTTTTCCTGATGTCCTTCCTAATTGTAAGCTCAGTTTCATTTTTTTTCAGGAACCCAGATGTTGGTTCGCCTTTCTGTCCATGAAATCCTTAATATCCTCCACATTTCGAAATCATCCACTGCTTTGTCTACCTTTTGCATGGACCAGGACTCACTTGCACATGTAGTTATAGGAAAGACAATTGCTCGAAGCAGTCTCAGTTTCAGTTTTAGTCGGATTCTGCTGCTCCTCCATATATGTGTTAATTTCTACACTGCACCCCTCGCCATAGCCAGTCTTCTCCTAATTTCCGGTGCACTATGTCCCGTGTTTGTGATCATAGAACCGAGGTAAACAAATTCATTCACCTCTTCGATCTTCTCGCCATCAACTATAAATTCACTTTCATCCACTCTGTTCCTGTCTACTACCATGATTTCTGTTTTCTTGACATTGAGTAGAAGGTCCTTTGCTGAGCTTTTCATTTTTTTTACCAATGTTACCATCTCTACCAGTTCTTCCTTGCTGCTACTGATGAGTGTTGTGTCATCTGCAAATCTGAGATTATTTAGTCTCAGCCCCCCCCCCACTATCTGGACACCACCGTTGAACTCCTCTTTCACATCCCTCATGATCCGTTCCACATCGATGTTAAATGCGTGCGGTGAGAAGATGCAACCCTGTCTGACCCCTCTCCCGAAATTGAACAATTCGGTATCGCCAAGTGATGTTCCAACTGCTGACTAACTTGGCCATGAGTGCAACCAAATGCCGAGGAAAGCCCATTTCAATCATAGTTCTCCATAATTGACTGTGACTGACGCAGTCGAACGCTTTAGAATAATCAATTAAACACATGGAAAGCGGTAAATTTTACTCCCTGAACTTCTCAATGAGCATCCTTATCATGCTTATGTTGACTATCCTTGTCCCTCTGCCCTCAACAAATCCAGCTTGTTCTTCAGGAATAAATTTTCTGTATCTCCGTTTTAATCTTCCGACAATCACCTTCAGTAGAATTTTGCTAGCGTGAACGATGAGGCTAATAGTGCGGTGGTTGGAGCATTCCCTGAGATTCAATGTTTTGGTAAAGGTAAACATACTGCTCGACACCACTCGGTCGGCCACACCCCGCAGGTCCATATCTTGACACAAAGTCTCCATAGCAACTCCACACCAGGTTCACCAGCTGCCTTCCAGATCTCAATTGGTAGATCATCCACACCAGGTGCCTTCCCATTTTTTATCTGGCGCATCGCCTGCTCCACTTCTGATTTCAGGGGTAAAGGCTCTTTCATTTCTGACACACCCATTGTAAAAAGTTCATCCCTAGGCCTTCTTTGATAAAGATTACTGCAATATTCAGCCCATCTTGCCTTGATATCTGCTTCCTCTGTCACGGTGTTATCGTTTTTGTCATTTATTACATCACTTCTTGGTGACCATTTGTTGGTTAATTCTTTTACAATGTGGAAAAAACTCCCCTCATGTTCCCACACTGATGTGCTTCTTCAGCTTCCAGACATATTATGTTCGAGAAAATTCCGCTTGTCATCAACAGCTTTACAGTGATACTCGTCAAGCTCTTTCCACTCCATCTGGTTCCCACTTGCTTTTGCATTTCTCCTTCTTTTAGCAATATCCAGTGTATCCTCCGTCAACCATTTTGTCTTGACTTTCTTCCTCTTTGGAATGTGTGCCGCAGCTGTTTCCTTCACAACCTTGACCACCTCTTCCCATAGCTCCTCTGGTTTTTGCTCTTGATCATCGATTTGAAATAGTGCTGAAAATCTATTCTGCACCTCGACTGTGAATGACTCTGGAGTACGAGCGACATCATACCTGATTGGCCGGCTCTGTTTTCCCTTTGACTTCAGTTTAATCCTGAAGGATGCACTCAGCATTTGATGGTCACTGCCACAGTCTGCACCAGGACGCGTCTTCACATTCACAAGTGAAGAGCGCCACCGCCTCTGGACCAAAATGTAGTTAATTTGATTCCTAACTCTATCACCCGGGCTAACCCATGTGTATAGCCTCCTTGGATGATGTTGGAACAAAGTGTTGCCAATCACCAGATCATTATTTTCTGCAAAATCTGCCAGATCCTGCTCTCGTTCATTCCGCACTCCTAAACCGTGTTGACCGACATGCTTAGTACTCGCAATGCTCCGTCCTACTGTAGCATTGAAATATCCTATTAATATCATAATGTCTCTACTGGAAGTACTGTCGATAGTTTGTTGGACAACATCATACAAAATCATGCATGTCCTCGTCGCTGGCAGCACAGGTCGGTGCATAAACCTGTATGAATGTGATATTCACTAGGTGACTCTTAAGACGTAGGGAGATAACACGGTTACTAATCGGGTTTTATATCCTAGAACTGTTGGTGCCACTTCCCTAGATAATTTTTGAATTTTTGGTATTTTTAACGAATGTCCTCGTGGATTAAGGTATCAATAAAAAAGGGGGTGCCAAGAAAGAGAACAGTACCATATCTGAACTAAAGCCGTTCAACTGCACTAATCCCATAAGTATGCATTTACACTTTCACCCCAATCTAATGATCTAATGATCTTTGACCATATCAGAACTTACTTATTTAGTTGATTCCTCGTAACACATAGTTGACCCAAGTTACATGAAAAACCTGATCAGCCGTTCTTAATTTAGGAAGGTTACAAGCTGAACTGAGAAAATTATGTTTTCAGCCTTGTAACCTCACACCGTTCAACTCTAAAATTTATTCCGCTCATTGGAGTCTCATAAGACATACTTGACACATATAACAGCAATGTCCAGTCAGTCGTTCTTAACCTGTTAAAAGCAGAAAATTTAATTTGCACCCCTCTGGCTTTACAGAAAAATATGACTCATGCCCTCAGGCCCTGTATGAAGGGCTTGTCTGTGATATCTGAAGATTAGTACTTACTGCAATTTGAAAATGCTCCCATAACCAATGATCAACTTAGTGTGTGTTTTGTCTCCACAAAACAAAAATTCAAATCAGAGACTAACTGTCACTGTATTTCCACTAAAATTGAGTTTCTTTCTCCTATTTGGTTCTTAAATGACATCTCTTCTATATGCTATTGTCTTAAACAATGTTAACCTTTATTCTTGCAAAATGACGCTCTACCTTAAATGGATGTGCCATAATTTAACCCTATAAAAATTAAAGAATCTCGTACGAGACGAGTTAAGTTTTTGTGGTAACAAGACCAAATCACACATGCATGAGGCCTGAAGACCTTTAACCACTGACCTTTCAACTCGGAAATCTAATTGGTTTATTGGAACGTTATAGTACTTACTTGCTCCTAGTAATATCAGATTCCAATCAGCAATTCTTTAGTTATCACGGTAACGGGAAAACAGATAGTTGGACAACCCAGAAATATTTCATTTTCCCACACTGTATGTGAATATATTACAGGTGTCAGGAAATGTTATTGAAAAGGAGCTATTATAGAGCCATTCATATTTTTTTCTGTGGTTTATAATAGCATTTGAATGTCCAACTGGCATGGAGTACCAAGCATGCGGGACTGCTTGTCCAGCAACTTGCATCGATCGCGATGATCCCCGGAATTGTACCCGTGGATGTCATGAAACATGTGTCTGTCCAGCTGGTCAAGTTCTGGATGGATACCGGTGCGTTAATACCTTCGAGTGTGGCTGCCTCCTTTCCGATGGCATTTACATCTCAGTAAGTGCAAAGCAATGTTTCTCCACACTAAGTGGAAATGTTGATAACTATTGATGTGTAAATTACTACGTAGGAACCCCATATGGTTTTGAGCCAAAAATCAGAGAAACGCAACGGGAGGGAATGGATAAAATTTTCTTCCTACATTTGATAAAGTAAAAATGTTATATGCTAGATGTTGGTACATATTAATTTTCAAACAAGGAAACGAATCACAATGAAAACATAATTGACAACTATTCTGTTTCCATTGCAATAACACTTTTCATTGACGCGACGAAACGGCATAATAGAATCATGTATATTATTGTGAAGCTTATTCAGAATTATATACTATCAAAGTAAATGACCAACACTGACATGTAACACATGTAAAGTTAAGGTCTCTTCCCACCACGTATCTTAAAAAAAATGTTAACTGGTGTCGCATGACGGAAAAAAAAATGCACCACGTATTGAAAAAAAAATGGGGATTATGACCAAAAGTAATATTTTTGGTTTTAGCTTTTTCCTTTTAGTGAAATTTGGGTCTTTGTCCCTGTCCAATGTAATAAAAATTAATAAGTTGTATTATATTAATAAAACATTTAATGACCACTTGAAAAAATAAATTCCCATTTGTTTTTACAATGTAAAATTCCGGTCGTCTTGCGACGGGACGGAATTTGTCATCTTATCAAAAAAATCAAAAATCAAAAGAAATAAAAGAAATAGGTTTTAATTTTTGTTTATTATGTGTAAGTAATATTTTGACTCATATCTATCAAACACCATGGAACATGAAAAATATAACCTGTTAACTGAACTAGAATTGCAACAAATATACATAATTCTCAATCATTCTACCGTACATGGTGAGTTAGGGCATTGTTACCTTGGCAACGGACTGGTTACCATGGCAAAGGACTGGTTGTCAGCCTTTAATTTGCTGTGGAGATATTGTTTTAGTGTCAAGTTGACAACTTAATGGACATTTTTCATTTTGTCTATACTGATTCTCTGTTATATCAAGAAATCATATCAAATTCTGTTTTCAAGAATAGAGCTAAAACCCTCTTAACGCGACGGGACGGAAAACTGTGAAAAATTCATATTTTTCCTAAAATTGAAAAGGATATAATTTTGATGGCACAGGAATGTTACGACATTAATTTAATGAAAACTCAATTTTACTATAAAAAAAATCAGAAGATTTTTGCGCTTAAGTAGACCGAAGTGCATTTTGACCAATTTTTTCTACCCTATTATGCACAACTTATACCAATACTAACATCATTGAATTAATACTATTTCATAGGGTATTCCTCCTGTAAACTTATATTTTTTGAAATATTGTTTGTGTATTTTGTTATATTGAATTATATAATTTCCGTCCCGTTGCGCTATGAGGGCACTCTTTTTATTTCAAATGCAGTTTTACGAGAAATTGGAACGTGATCATGATGGGAATCGCACCTTTTCATAAACTACAGATTCTCTGCTGTCATATGATATACAATATAGTCTCAATAGCATCCAATCTGCGATAGATTCTGTAATATACAGCAAATACTTTTGGAAAATATTGCATTTGTATGTCCAGATAATTGAAATCCATTCTTACGAGTCATGTTGCGTTGTGCAATTTCCGTTTTATGAGACTGTTGTCAGTAATCCACACATTCCCCAAAATTATTTTGTATCTCAGGTGGGGGAAACTGTGATAAGAGGAAATTGTACTGAACGGTGTAACTGTACAAATGATGGAGTGGCACAATGTTGGCCGTATGCCTGTGGCACAAATGAAGAATGCTCGCTGAAAAACCGTAGGAGGGACTGTTACTGCAAAGACCGATTCATACGAAGCGGAGATCAGTGTGTTCCAGGTAAGAATCAAATTTAATTGAAGCAAATATCAATAAAACGTACGCAGGATACCTCCCAATTATTAAGAGTTTTATATATTTGACAGGAAAAGCTGCAACAAGCACAAATCGATGGACTAACTTAAAGTGTGAATTGCAATTTGTGTCAGTGTTGTGATATAGCTGGTTAATTTTTGTGGTAGACAGTAACCCCATCTTTTTTTTTTTTACCTATTCCTGACTTTTATTGATAGTCTTCAGTGTCTCTATGATTTGTGTCTTCACAGCTCCAGGCTTGTGTTCCATTCAGGGAGACCCCCATTACACAACATTTGACGCAGCAACTCATCACTTTCAAGGTGACTGTGAATATACGCTGGTGAAGCCATGTGATAGCATGCAATCTAACCTAACATTCCACGTGTGGGGAAATAACAAAAAGAACAAACCGAGTGAAGGTGTGTCATACCTACGGCTGGTCTACCTTTCTTTAAACAATAGAACGTATTCTCTAGGGCAGCAGCGAGCACTACACGTCGATGGTGAAAGAAGGCCAACCCCATTCAAAGACTCAATGGTCAATGTGCATACTGACCATAGCTTTATAGTAAGTCTTTTTTCCAATTTTGTTTGATATATGAATTTTCTAGGCTCCGTATTGCGTACTTTTTACACGAAAACGTAACCTGATATCTTTCTATTTTCATTCAATCATTGATTTGTGTCTTACTTAAAAGCAGCTTTATAGAAACGGGATGATAATAAATAAACGATGAGACAAGACTTATCAAATCAAAGGATATACTGATGCTGCGTTTATTTTCTGTTTTGGGCCTTGGTCTATGTAACTGGGTAAATGGACCAAAGGTGGTAGCATAACAATATTACGTCTGAACAGGAGTTGCTGGATTTTTAACCCGTTGGAGACGATTTGATTTCACTATAGCACGTATTTTCCATAGACCTCATCACTAGTTAACTCGTATTTAGTCGCCAGCGGATTAAAGGGGCTACGTCATTCACTTTACCTCATATACCATTGTGCAGTAGTAATAAATACACTCCTGCTTATAATTATGCGATATTTTAGAAACATTTTAGAAGTTGCCATTTTTCCGTGAATGGTACATCTGAGATTAATATTTGCTCACCCCAGGTGAAACAATTATCATCTTAGAATTTCAGGAATGCTGAGCATTTTGTAGCGTCCGACTCGGCAATAAAACCTGTGTTTATAAATGGCGGTATTGTTGTTGTTTTTGAGTCACGTGGTGGCTACGCGCGTTATTAGACTTGTAACAGACAAATTTGATGTTAATTTAATGATAAGTGATATTAGATACAAATTTATCAGTTTTTGGGGTTGTTTATTTAAATTACTTTAATTTAATATTTTTTTCATGATTTGTGTGGATTTAGACAAAAATATATAATTGTTATTGCGCTCAAACGTATTTAAATTTTTAATTTAGTCATCTCAGGAAATCCAAAAAAAGCTTCACATACTGCGTTTTTTGTGAAATAGACACTTGTCTTGAAAATTTTGGACGATATAGGAGAAATAACTTAAGTATCAACAAAATATTCCACAAATGAGCATAAGTGTATTATTGGGCACTTGCAATGCTGCCAAAAGTGAGATGTCCCGCATCAAACGATATAAAGATTTGATATTGGCAGAGCGATGAAGTGGGCGCTAACTTTCATTAATTACGTATGCAAGGTGCCGAGACCTTTACACCTCATATAATTTAGGTTACGCAGTTTCTTTTGAACCCATTGGATATTGGCTTCTTTAAAGGTGATTCACGAATGTCCATGTTTTAGACTTTTCCTTGTCATTTGCACGTAAAACTGTATTTTTCAACATTATTAAATTTAGCATTAAATATAATCGAAATTACAAGCCAATCTGTAACGAGAGTGCCGAACAGTACACTGTTTCACTTATTACTTCCTTTTAATATCTTTGCTTGCATGAGAAACTTGAGTATTTTCTCTGTACCTTTTCGTTAAGATTATTAGCTTTATTTTTATAACATCTTTACTTTTTGAAATACGTATGTATGTCCTTACTTTCATCAAACGTCCGTTGCATTTAATCTTCTGTATGCTGGCTGATGATCAACGGGGACTCTGCAATTTTGTTTGTATTGTAATGTGTGGGACGTGTTCATCACGTGTCAACATTGAAATAATGTTGCTTTTACCGCATTATTTATCATTATTCTAATAAACAAACAAGTCCTTACTGTTAGGAGTTTCCAAATCAGGAAACACAATTCCATTTAACTGTTAACGGTTTAAATGATCGACAACTACAAATGATCTGTTTGGCCGTTGTTAGCACATATGCCGACAAATGATTACCTATCACCGTGGAATGCACTGCAGATATTAATTCACCGAAATGATTTGAAACAAAATAGTCATTCATGATGCAGCTATTTGAATTACTCTAGTAGGTTGCTTTGAACTAACCTCATCACGCTTATTATTATTTCATTATATAGCAACATAGTCGAGTTTGTTTTCAAGTACAATAAAGAAAGTATAACAGCGATTTCATGTAATGTAATGGGATGGGACGGAAGTACCAAAAAGAGAATAATATACCCTCGTGTGGATAAAAAGAAATGGTCTAAATGTATATCACTATTGTGGCATTATTTCAAAATAGATACAAATTTTGCAAAAACTCGTGACAGGTTTGAGGAGAAGCGAAGTGTGTGCTCTTGCGATTGCCAAAATTACATGGAAGGAATTTCGTGGGCGGTAATGTCTTGGAAGGTTTTAAGTGTAAAACATGTGATATGTTATTTTTAAAATTCAACTGTACTGTGAGTTAGACTATGTCAGATATTTCGAATGGAAATACTGGAAAAATGTTTCAGCCATCGACATGTCAGCAAGAAAATGCAGGTCTCCTTGACGATATTTTTTTTGTAATCATCTCCATAGTATTTGATTCGTCTTTTCGCGTAATATAAACGTTTGACCTGTGACACAAGAGCTTGCCCGGTCTTGTTCTCTGAGTGCACAATAATACAGCCTTCCGGTTGCTAAGGCCTTTTAGGCGTCTTACGTAACCATTCATAAAAAAAACAGCCTCCGTGTGACGCTACGCTCTTCCATTTAGCGGACGATTCTTTCTAAATCGATATTTCGTGATTTATACATTCAATTTTGTTGGGGCTTTCGGGTTATATTTCCTTAGTATCAAGCTAAGTATGTACCAAAAAGCTTTTCGATATGTTTAGTATTTTGTAAGAAAATCGAAAAAATCAATTTGAGTAAGTTGATTTTCAAAACTGTAAAACGAGCGTTTGCAAAATCGTTCATTTATTTCAAGAGATATGAACTGTGAATAAAATATGAACTACATAATGTGTGCAGTAAAACATTGTACAAATGCCTCCTTCAAGAGTTATTAATTAACAAAAAACGCCATTTTTTGAGCATATTCCACCTTCTAGATAGGGTCTCGAAACTGAGACTAGACATGATTTTGCATAATGCGTGCAAAAACACGCGAACCATGCATTTGAAATGAGCTATTGAGCACAGTTATCGTGCAGTGTAGCATCCCGGGGGTGCCACTTTCATTTACAAAACCGGTACCATGCTCATAGATAGACTTTCAGAATGGACCCTAACAAATAATTTACAAATTCGCAAATATTACACTTGCAATAATTTAATTCATATTTACATAATTATTTCTACTTATTTTTCTTCCCATTGTTACAATTGAATTGGAATGCTGATTTTTCTTTCATGTTTTTCTTTGCAAAATGGCTTATGAATGTATATTATGCGTTATATGATTTTTTTTTAAACTACATTCTAAAAATGCGCACTTTATTTATAATTTCAATTCGTAAAAATCTCCTGGTAGATTTGTAATCGCCACACAATTTTGCGGTGAAAAGTGCCTTTCAAGACTGTGGCGGTCATGGACAATTTGGTGTAGCCATTTGTGTCATCTTTATAAGTGTAACCCAGAGGCATATATCGTATGCGAAAGCGCAATGAATCCCGCGTACAAGAAAAGGTAGGCTCCCCCGGTGAGGTCTACGTTATCAAACACATTCCAACAAAATCTATTCGCCTTAGCGACAGTAAAAACTGTAACACGAGCGTTTGCAAAAAAAAAAATATTGAGCTGAAATTTGGAATGTATCTACAAAACAATTGTGTCTAACATGATGTGGAAATTTTAACTTGTACAAATGACCAGAAATTTCAAATAATGTCCATTGACCGACGTACTTCTGTAATGAATAATTTTGGAGGTCAGTCTTTCATGTGCATAACTCTGAAATTTGGGCATCGATTTTCCTGATTTTTTCACTACGATAAAATTCACACTTTCCACAACCTGTGTGTACACGATACTTTGAAAAAAAAAGGCGCATCATTTTTATGCACGGACTTTTTAAAATTTGACCTTTTCTGGAGTTAACTTGACTCTGTGCAATGTCGTCGGCGTCCTGTTACGTAATCCAATTAATTTTGCTTAACAACGGAGGGAGAAACCGCTTAGCAACCAGAAGGCTGAATACTCGAAGCTTGCCATTTTCTCTTAAGTCTCCGTTACCCTTCCACGCTCCAGAGATGCCAGAGTTAAATCAGGGACTATCCTTATTCTCGACGTAATAAAATATTATAGTTGTATCTTCTTTTTTAAATTTCTTATTTTATTAATTTCGTATTTTTCAAATTCAACAGTACTGTGAGTTAGACTATGTCAGAGATTTCAAATGAAAATACTGGAAAAAATGTTTCAGCCATCGACTTGTCAGTAAGAAAATGCAGGTCACATTGACGATTTTTTTTTTTTTTTTTTTTAATTCATCTCCATAGTATTTGATTCGTCTGTTCGCGTAATATAAACGTTTGACCTGTGACACAAAAGTTTGCCCGGTCTTGTTCTCTGAGTGCACAATAATACTCCAAGCTTGCCATTTTCTATTAAGTCTCCGTTACCCCTCCTCGCTCCAGAGATGCTAGAGTTAAATCAGGGACTATCCTTATTCTCGACATAAAATGTTATAGTTGTATCTTCTTTCCTTAGAAAATTTATCGCACAACAAATTAGCTAAATTATCCAACAGAAGGCGGGAAGATATAACAATTAATTATTTGCTTTTTTAGCCAGTTTTTAGGACTGGAGATACAATATGACAAACGTAAATTACTGATATCAAGGGGTGCATAAGTAAAAATGTTGAAGTTCAGCACTGAAATCAGTCCAAACAGTGTAAATCAACTCTTTGGTTACGAGCGCATCGGTGCACAACAGCAGGATGGTTTTAAATGAAGTGCTGCCGAGACAACCGTCACAGTCCCACCACACTTAATCACTGTAGGGCAATTTTTTTGTGTAAATGATCTAGGCGAATGAGAGGTTATGAGAGAGCCACAGGGGGAAACGATGGGGTTCCCTCTCCCACGGCTGAGTAAATTTTGAAATTTTTAGTCTCAAAATGAGTCATTTTGTTAATCTTTGTCCTGAAAAAATTGAAAATCGTTTGTTACATAATTGGTTGTATTTTGTTTTCCTTCTGAGTCATTCGGTGGAATCTCAAATAAGTAAAAATTGCACAAGATCCGAATTTTTACTTTTGTGATTGATATTTTTTCACTAATTTTCATTGGAATTTATACATTTTGTCCACAATTTGTCCTCAGCCATTGCGAGCTTGGAGTCAAGAGTCAGTTTGTATACAAAAGATTACCTAATGACCATGTCCAAAGTTACAATTACACTTTTGTCTTTAAGTACAAGTAAACTTGTTTTAGGGGGGTGCACATTTTAAGTGAGCATGAATTTTTTTTGATCGGGTCTGTTAGAATCGAGTACGTAAACGCCAATGTTGTCATTTCCACAACAGGAGCTACTGGTATAAATCCATGTGTGTTTAAACAAATCATGATCTCTTATCTCTCATCTCTTCTCTCCCCTCGTCTCTCCGCTCGTCCTCTCGTCATCTCTCTCTGTCTCTGCTCATCTCTAAGTGCCATATCCGGAGACGTAGGCGATCATGGTGTGCCACAAATATCTGTTCATAGCCTTTTGAATTAGCTCCACCTCCCATTGACCTGCACCTGCAATCCGCGCATTCAGACATATTTAATTCATCCGGTTCCTTCTTCTACCCCTCTTTTCTGTCAATGCTAGATTTTCCAGACCGTCCTTTCTAATTTGATGTCCTGACCTGAAACTGTATACCGTACACCAATGAAAAATGTGTGTAACGGGAACTATAACTTGGCCGCATAATGTTTTCACATGCGATGCAGCACAGCGAGTTGAAAACAGGGTCACCAGAACGTTGTATTCTTCTTGGTGAGCCTGAATACAAATGCAGTGTAGGCAGGGCTTCCCCACCACACACACAGAGTTAAGCAATAAACTTTATCGTTTATCGGAAGTTTGACGGACTAATTAACCTATTTCGGGGGTCTCTGTAGAAACCTGTCATCTCTGAAAGTGAAGTGTAGTTGGCTTCTGTACATTTTTTTTCGCCCACAAGGGGTCACATTTAGTGTTCACGAAATGAAAAAAAAAAGTGTTTGTAGTTGACAGTACATTGGTACTCTGACTGTTTTGTAAATTTACCATTGAAATTCTGTAAAGAATTGTCAGAAGTCTGTATCTTGAATGAAAATATCTCAAATTCTGTACTGGAAATTTGTTTGACAGACAATACAAACATCGTTTGGCCTCAAACTTCGCTACAATGGTGACTCGAGAGCAAACATTCATATCCCGTACACTTACTGGAACAACACATGTGGACTGTGTGGTACTTTCGATGGTGATGCAAGTAATGAGTATCGACTCAAGAATGGTGATGTGGTGAGTAGTAAATTGAAGAAAGTGATTTACTGAAAAAAGGAGTGATCATCTTCTCTTTAAGTATTATAGCCCCCATACAAGAGTTTTATATAGTTATTTGTATAATATAAGCCGAAGTTCTTCATGAAGTTATTCCTGAATGACGAAATGTCCAGCTTGCGCAAATGTGGGTGTTTGAATTGTGAATATTATGAGTAAGTAACTGTAACATTTTGTGTGTAAAAGGGTGTTCATGATTTCAAAACATTTTGGCGATGTTAAAGACGCTGTATAACACTCGGGATAATACTGTGGAAGAGCCGTTTAAAAAATTGTCGAACTTTGCTATCTGACATATCTGGCAGTGTTTGAATGGACAAATAAACACCCTAGAAACACAAAAGTCTTGCTGTCACTAGGAAAATATGTGGAGATACAAATCGGCACATTAATTATTCTCAGCCGATAGGAAATTCAGCAACACAGCAGAATATTGGGGAAAGCTGGAATGATCTCTCAATGATTTTCACTTTTTTAAAGCATTTAGTGATCGTTTTAAACTGCGATTTTTTCAGGGCTTTATTTTAGACTATCAAAAATACTGGTAGCATGCGGAATCATGTAGCTCAGATTTTTTTAGACTGGAAACATTGTGATACAATGCCTTTAAATAATTTCTAATACAATCTTAATTGTAGCTTTGCAAATTAATCTATGTTGCAGGGATAGTAATGTACGTTATTAAAATATTGATTAAAGTTCATCATGTTGAGAGCCCGTCACATACTGGCGTGTAGAGCCAACGTGTGCCCAACATGTTCGATAATATCGCGCACGTTGCCTGTTGTTAAATATTCGTAAGGCCTTGGTCACACTAGCAGTTGCGACTACCTGCGTTCGAGTAACGACGAGTCATCGCGGATGATCGCGAGTATTCGCAGTCAGAACGTGCGTGTTATCGTACGACAGGCATGGCAATCACTTGTGAACGCAAATGAACGTAGGATCAAAAACAGGTTTTCAAACTGGGTTAAAACCTGGCTGCCATCCAAATTATCGCAAAGAGCTAACCCTCACTTTTGTGAAATTAAGTTACACACGTTTTCGTGATCCTTATCCACCTCTCTACCTTGTGTAAAAAGATGGACACCTTTTTCCCCTGAAAAAATGTATCAACTTTTCGGCAGCAATATAGTGCTAAGCCACAATTCTGCCCCCCCCCCATGGAAAAACGCAGTATCTACATTTTGCACAAGTTGAGATATAAAGCATTTTATGTTTTTTTTCAAAGCCGCTCGAAACTATTTGATTTCTTGTCATCACTTTATTATCAAATTTTGGAGTATAAATATGCCTATTTCAGGCCAAAATATTTTTTTTATTGTTGTTGTTGTTTTTTAGTTATTGACGAAAATGTACATACTTTGTGGAAAGTCGAAGCAAATGCCCGGTTTCCCCATGGACAAACGCAGTATCTACCCTCCCTACTCAAAAGTATTGCAACATACACTATAACGCATGCATTTTGAGTTGAAGGGTTCTTTCTGTAATGATGTCTTAAGAAAGTTTATAATTGGAAAATAACAAATTCTTTGAAAAGAAATCAATGAACAGTTGTTTTTCATTCTTTCTTCATGGCGGAGAGATTATCAAATGCAGCCTTACCCTTGGCAGAGGGGCTGCAACACAAAATTTGACATTTTTTCGCCTCCCTATAGGGGTGGGGTGCTAATTCACACTAGCATCGTAATTCGGTTTCATATTTCCCGTAAAATGGTTTGAATGGCTTGGAAAGACTTCCAACAAACAGAAAATGTCATTGTGTTCCTTTGACACGGTCTCAGAAAGAAGACACCACGCCGCAAAGACGAAAGCGCCTCCTATCTTCATAAGATAGTGATAAGAAGGATGAGGCTACTAATATAAAGATGATGACCTTCTCTCAACATCTTTATATCAAATGTACTAAAAAGTCGCATTACAGCAAATTTTAGGATGTTTGCAATAATAAACCGCCTTTAGAATTGAGAAAGAAGAATAAATTACAATTGAGGAGGTCTTTTTCTGAAATATGGGGCGTATTCTCCTTATCACTATCTTATGAAGATAGCAGGCGCTTTCGTCTTTGTGGCGTGGTGTCTTCTTTCAGAGACCGTGTCAATGAACACAATGACATTTTTTGTTTGTTGGAAGTCTTTCCAAGCCATTTAAACCATTTTACGGGAAATATGAAACCGAATTACGATGCTAGTGTGAATTAACACCCCACCCCTATAGGGAGGCGAAAAAATGTCAAATTTTGTGTTGCAGCCCCTCTGCCAAGGGTGCGCCTGCATTTGATAGTCTCTCCGCCATGGAGAAAGAAAGAAACACAATTGTTCATTGATTTCTTTTCAAAGAATTTGTTATTTTCCAATTATAAACTTTCTTAGGGCATCATTATAGAAAGACCCCTTCAACTCAAAATGCATGCGTTATAGTGTATGTTGCAATACTTTTGAGTAGGGAGGGTACATATGATAAAGAAGGTTATTCCGTTCTTTTTCTAATCATCACTTACTCAGTCGATATTGGTTCAATTCCAAGAAATAATATATCAATGTGTAATTAAGAGGGAAAATAATAGCTTATAAACATGGAGGGCGCCCTCTACCAGCTAGGGCGCCCTCTGTGGTAAAGTCCCAAACTTCATGAAAATGCTCAAAATGACACGAAACGGGAATTCTTGTAAAGTTGTAATTAACACAATGTATTGCAGCTGTGTTCACCTGTTTTGTGTTTGTACTTTGATTTAATTCAATAGCCTAGAAACATGAAGGGCGCCCTCTAAAACCAAGGGTGCCCTCTGTGGTAAAGTCCCAAACTTCATGAAAATGGCCAAAAATTACACAAGACTTTATTATTGTTGTAATAAACAATGTCTCCTGTATTGCTGTGTTTGTCTGTTTTGTCTTTGTACTTAAGATTTTAATTTGATAGATATGTTATGTAGGTGTAGATCTTTGAGTCTGGAAAGATTAAGAGATGGTCGTAGAGATAATCGTGCGTGGAAGGTGTTGGGAGACGGTCTGATACCACAGAAGGCGGCGCTCGGTGTCTGGGAGTGCATTTCGTAGCCGGTAGTTTGTTGGCGAGTTTGTAGAATGATAGAGGGCGTAACAGATACGCAATGCAGCAAGAGGCAGGGGTGGGACCATTGCTGGTGGAACTATTTCGATGTGGTGGTGGGTTATTACAAGAATTCCCGTTTGGTGTCATTTTGACCATTTTCATGAAGTTTGGTACTTTACCACAGAGGGCGCCCTCGATGTTTATAAGGTATTATTTTCCCTCTTAATTACACATTGATATATTATTTCTTGGAATTTTGAACGAATATCGACTGAGTAAGTGATGATTAGAAAAAGAATGAAATAACCTTCTTTATTATGTATATACTGCGTTTTTCCATGGGGAAACCGGGAATTTGCTTCGACTTTCCCCAAAGTATGTATGTACATTTTCGTCAATAACTAAAAAATAACAACAACAATAAAACAAAAATTGGCCTGAAATAGGCATATTTATACTCCACAATTTGATAATAAAGGGATGACAAGAAATCAAATAGTTTCGAGCGGCTTTGAAAAAAAAAACATAAAAATGCTTAATATCGCAAAATGTATATACTGCGTTTTTCTGTGGGGAAACCCTAAGTTCAGTGTAGATACTGCGTTTTGCAGTTACTGAAAAGTGGGTTTCCCAAAAGAAATTCAGAAAACTGGATGTGTCACATGAAAAAGGGATGTTTACTGAAAAAAAAAAATGTCAGATACTGCGTTTTTCCATGGGGGGGGGGCAGAATTGTCAATATGTTTCCAATATGTTTGTTCTTTGTGGGCTAGCACTATATTCATCCTAATTTTTTTTATATCGACAAGGTTTTTGACAATTTCTACAACTTCGGTATAAAATACAAGTAGCTGGTAGAACAAAAGATTTATCAGATTTGTACGAATTTACTTCAGTCATAATATATGAATAGATATGAATAAGATATGAATTCGTCACTAAGACGAAATGACGATCCGCGTAACCGCTCCACTAATCAAATCTAAAGAAAATGCGACAATCTACACGAGGTATAATTGCTTGTTCAATCCTGTCCCTAAAAAGTTTCAATTCTGTATCAAACATTAATTTAAAATTGACGTGCGCGTACGTGTTCGTCTTGACGCGCGCACGCGCTTATGAGTACCACCGGAGATGACCTTTCACCTGAAGTTACTGAGTATCTAGTTTGGTCACATATCACAACTCCAGTCACAAGATATGGACGAAAAAAGATTTTTCTTTGTGACGTCATAGATGACGTCACAATACTTTGGAATGAAAAGCGATGCCTGGAATGTTATCTTCGCATCACTGTCTATCAGACTAAGCAATAAAAAGTTGGGGGTCACCGTTAATTCTAAAGAGTTATGGGTGAATAAAGAATGTCCATCATGCGCGCGCATTTCAGCTTTTGGACTTGTAAGCAATGTTATGGATCTGGTTGGTCGGAAAAAAAAATTAATTGATGTAGAATTCAGTCGGACGTACAAAATCATTGAAAAAACAACGATATTCGGCCGGGAAAGGGGTGCACGCGAAAAAACGCGCGCGTACGCGCTCGCACCAAAATGATCCAAATGACCTGAAACATGTAGTACTGTTAATAAATAGTCATTCGGAGCATTTTGATATTTCGACGCGCCCGAACACGACAGTGGAGACGTGCGCGCGCGCGTTGTTTGGACCAAAAGTTGACCCATGACCTTACCTTGACCTTTGCGAAATTTCGTTGTATTATTCGAATGCCGGCTCGAGATATCGCAAATGTTGGTTAAGTCTGCTTTTTTTTTTTACAAATGACGTCATATATGACGTCACAGATGCTCTATCACATTGACCGGGTTACCATGCCGAGGTATTAACATGAGACATAACTATATTAAGTTACAAGATTATTAACACCATCGTTTTTTAGTTATCGTCGGAACAAAAAGTGACCAGAAAGAAACACAAACTAGATTATTAATTGTCACTGAGACGACATTTGGTGCATCCGCGTCCATTCCCCGCTCCGATCATAGAACATTAATAGATTGTGACGAGTCTGATATGGCGTATGCATAACTTGCTTCGAAGCGTCCCTTTCAACTTTACTTCTCTGTCAAACATTATTTTGACATTTCGGCGTGCCGCGTTGACGGCGTTTCGTTGTGACCTCCTGCACGCCATATGATGAGCACCAGTGATGGAACCCTGTTGACCTTGAAAGTTACTTGTGCCGACCAACTTTAGCTTATCACCACTCTACTGAAGTACATGAGATATGCGCCAAAACACGATTTTTCTTTGTGACGTCATAGATGACGTCCAGAAGAATTTTCAATAGAAAAGATGATATCTGAAACCTTATTCTACGCATCATAGAGCTACCAGGACTAAGCCAACTAAAAGAATTAGGGCGTCCACCGTTAATTCTAAAAGTTATGAGCGATTACAAAAAACTGCTTTTCCACTACGCGGCGCAATCGCGCGGCCGGGCCAATTTATGTTTTTGGGGCCATCATTAAGCACTATTTTTTGAGTCCTAGTGGTGGCTGGAAAAAGGGTTTTAAACGTCATGTAGCAATTT